>CANSZD010001259.1:0-87500 GCA_947648045.1 Beta corolliflora | reverse complement strand
GTTGGTACTCATGTTACCAACCTCCATCTTCTCAATTTTTGTGATCTTCTCGTTGATACTCATGTTATCAACTAGCTTACTGATGCACGTGTCACCAGCCATCGCCCAAAATATTTATTTATTTTTTCTCCAAAGTTTTTTTTTTTGTTGTTGTGGTACTCATGTCACCACCCATCACTGCTAATGCTCATGTCATTAGCAAACTCCAAAAATCTCTTTGTGAATTTTTTTTTTCTTTTTCCTAACCGTTGATGCTCTTGTTACCAACATACTTTGCTAATGCCCTTGTCATTAGCATCATCTTCCTTCTCCAACATTTAATAAAATTTTGGGAAAATTCACATCAATAATCCCAACTATGGGCAGTCTTCCAATATTAATCCCAACTAAGGGTTATTCCAGTATAATCCTAACTATATCAGTTGTCTTCCCAAATTGATCTATTACCTGTTATAACCTGTTTAACAGGTTAACTTGCTTATGTGGCGCAATCTAAGTCACAGATTTTTTATTTTTATTTTTTCTTTCTCCACATTTCATTCTCTCTCTTTCCCTTCACACCTACCAGCCACCATTCTCTCTCTTTCCTCTGATCATTGAAATAACCCACATGCCACCCACCCTCCCACCTACTCACCCACCCACCGACCACCACTCCTCCACCAAAATCACCAACCAGATGTCAAATGCCCTACCTCCCTCGCTATCCTCACCGCCTCGTCGTCCTCAAAACCTTCCTGTAGTGCACGTCCCCAACCCTTCACCTTCTTCTCTCCGTCCACCTTTAGTCCCTAACCTGATCATCCCCTCTTCCTCCTCCCCCCCAACTCCACACCCTCAAAACCTCTACCAACTTTTCTGCTCTCCCCCGAACCCCCTCCCTCAAAAATACAAAAACCGACATCACCGGCGTCGACTAAAACCGACTTATTGTTACTGCTCAAGTGCGTGAGACTATTGATGATTCCCCTGTCCTTGATTCTGATACTCTCGCGAATTTGGACTCTATATGGTCTCGCGTATTTCTACCAAAACTGACTTTTTTTGCCATTTCGAGGGGAGCGGTTTTGGGCATGGTGTTTCAGGTGGGTTGTGGTTGTAGTTGTTGGCGGTAATTGCAGTGGGTTTTTCTGTGGGTTTGGGTAATTGTGGTTGTGATTGTGTGTGCGATTGTGTGCGTGGTGGTTCCGATGGGGGTGGATTCTTTGTGTTAGTTGTGTAAGTGGTGGTGGTTGTGGTCATGGGATGGTGGTTAACGGTTGGTGTGGTGGTGTGCGATGGTGGGTGCGGTGGTGTATGGTAGTGATCAACGGCGGTTAGGTGGTGGTGGTTGTGGTTGTGGTCGTGGGATGATGGTTAATGGTGGGTGTGGTGGTGTGCGATGGTGGGTTCGGTGGTGTATGGTAGTGATCAACGGTGGTTAGCTGGTGGATTATTAACTTAATTAAATAAATTAAGAGAAATTATAAAATTTACCTGTTTAGCAAGTCACTGGTCACCTGGGATCGTTTTGGGAAGATGCAGCCCATAGTTTGGATTATACTGGAATAACCCTTAGTTGGGATTAATATTGGAAGAGTGTCCATAGTTGGGATTATTGATGTGAATTTTTCCTAAAATTTTTCAATTTTCAAATATTTTTCTTCAACATTCTTTTAGTAAAATTTCTCCAAAAAAGTTTTTTTTCCTTGTTGATGCTCATGTCATCAACGTCCCTCATCATTTTATTCTTTGTTAGTGCTCATGTCACTAACCAACTACTTTTCTCCTTTTTTTTAATCTTTCTTTCTTTTACATACTTTTTCCATTTTTATTTCTCCTCAAACTTTTGTCCTTAATTTATCTTCAATTTTTTTTTTTATCTTCACCTTAAATTCTCCCAAATATTTTAAACTTCACACTTACCTCAACTTCTTTTATCTTGCTTCAACCTTCTCCGACGTTGGCGTTATCACGTTCCGGCTCTGATACCATGATAGAAATTTTGGGGCACACGGAAGTTTTGATGGACCCGAATAGTATCATAAAATTGCATTTTCATTGATAATTAATTGTACAAATGTGTTTGTGAGAGCTCATGTCTCTCATTCACCTTGGTAGAACCCTTTGTTTCTACCTTTCCTAATATCTTGTGTGGAGCTCACTTGTTTGGCTCTCCTTCAACTCATGCACATACATGATACAACATATTTATAGTGTTGTATCCTAGTTTCTAGAATTTTCTACACTTGTCTAATATTACATATCTTTGATTCTTACAAGATATTTCTAGATACATGATCATCACTTGACTTTCCACTTAATGCAAGATTTTTCTAGACTACATAAACTATATTTTTCATTACACACATCTAGATTTTTCTAGATTAATCTCTAATACCCTCTAGGAAGCAAGTATACAGCTCATTAATGTCATGAAGAATCAATTGTCTCATTGTTTTAACATCTTGTATCACTTGATTATGCCGAAAAATCTTTTATGACCAGTTTGGGAACTAGAATTTCATATGAAATTCTGAACTTGACCTAAATTAGATGTTTAGGAAATCATAAGATTTAGATTGGGAATTGATTCAATTCCACGTATATATATTATAAAGGCCCAATCTGAGAATTTTAAATGCAATCTAAAAAGTTGATATTATCCCAAATTTCCACTATGAACTGTGTGTCTGTGTGATCCTTATTTCTTTCTCCTCTCTCTTAAGATTTGGCACTCCCTCTCTCTCTCTCGTGAAGAGTTATTTTCTACTTCCTCCGTTCCATAATATATTGCTTGATTTCATTTTTTTCACTGGAATTAAGATAATTTTTATTTATTTAAATAAATATTGTGTGAAAAAAGATGATTTTAGGAGAGAGAATGGAGAATAATTAGTGAAAGAGCATTAAATGTAACCCTTGGGTTGAATAAACAAAGCAAAAAACTAATATCAAGAAGCAAATAAATGATGATCACACGGTTTTCTAGGCAAATCACGAAAAATTATGGAATTAAATATAAAACCAAACACAACATTTTGGGACACATTTAATGCAAAAAAAAAAAAATTTGAGACACCCAAAATGAAAATGAATCACTATATCATGGGACGAAGAGAGTATATATTCTTCTCAGCCACCACCATATGATCAGCCTATATCTCTCTCATAAGATTGTTGATCCTTCTCTGCATAACCATTATAAATCTGCGGAATTTTTTGTATCAAAGTCTGTAGTTTGATAATATTTTCATAACCTAGTTTAGCTTCTTTCAAGTAGTTCGAGGTAAATTATTTGTGTAATTGTGATGTTAGATGATATCAAATTTTATAAGCTTTTTAATGAGTGAATATGATTTTAATTCTTGGTGCTTCAGTCCATGTTTTAGATCATCGATGTTGTAACTTTCCACCTTAGAGTTTAATTGTATTTCAATATGTTAAGTATAAGAACATAGCATAAATGTAACAAGATTGAGAAATTAATAAGAAAAAAATGCAAGAAAAACAATAAGGAACACATACTATTTAATGTGAGAAAAAACCCCTAAATGAGGGGAAAAAAACCACGTACACACGACGAGTATCGAAAAATCCACTATATAAGTTATGAGAATACTAGTACCCTACATTAATAAGGTAAAAAGAAATTACAAACTCTCAATATATTTGATCACAAACTTACAGGGGAGATTTTTAGATAAAATAGTGGAGTAGGGAGCTTATATGTATATTGAGAATATGGATGGCTTTGTTGTGGATTGATTCCCAAAAATGAACACAACACCTCTATTTATAGAGGTGCTTAAGTCGGTGATGACCAATACTTTATGTGGAATCTTTTGGGGTTTGCCGACATAACAATAACATTGGACATTGCTACATCTACCCACCGGGTTGACAACCCACTACTAATAGAGTATTAAAAAATAATAATTATGTTGAGTTGGATTCCATTACCACAACCCTCAATAAGTCTTTATTAATTGTGGTTAGTCTACCCAGTGGGTAGACAAAGTTTTTCCCCAATAACATTAGTGGTTTCTTATGATTTCTAGACAAATCATGATCAATCATCATTCTTAGTAAGTGGCAAATGAAAAGTGTGTTTTTCTTTGACTTTTGCGCTTTTATGAAATTTGGGCCGCTAAACCCAATACTATAGTAGATTGAATATGAGATTATGAAATCTATTTTATGGCACATGGTTTTATCTTATCTCTGTTATACAATTTTTAGTTTATAATTTCGAAATTTTCAATTTTGGAATTACAATTATGATTGGCGGTAGTAGGAGAGTAGATGAAATTAGAGGTAGAGGATAGTGTCGTGCAGGGTCCAGACCTAGATCTGAACGGATAGGGACCGGCTGGATCTGTGGACCGAAATTCTCAACTTTCATGGTCAGGGATAGGACAGAATTTTTTATGTCTGGTCCAGATCTAAACCGGAAAAATCAGGTCCGGTCCAGGTCCAGTTCTTTTTGGACCTGTTTTGTAAAAAAAATTAGGCATGTAAAAATCATTTTCGCACTTATTTTTCGATTTTAATCTTTTAGGATCTGTTTGGACCTCTTAAGAGAAAGGAGAAGAGAGGTAGGAAGTTAGAGAAATGACTTAACGCTGCATTTAAAATTTGGGGAAGAGGAAATAAGTATGTTAAAAAAAAATTAAATAAAGAACAACCAAAATCCCGAGTTCTAGATCAGAGTCGGACCGAAAAACTGGATGCGGGATTTTTAGTGGGTTGAGGATCGGACCAGAATTTTTGGTCCGGTCCGAGCCGGTCCAAATTTCAGCCCGGTCCGATTTATATTCAAGTCCGATCTGGTCTTTGTACACCCCTAGAAGGCCAGAAGGGAGAGGTTCAAATTGAATGATTCCAAATTTGAAATTGAAATTTCACTCACTTTGCACCAAAAAATGGAATTTAGAATTATGGATTTCAATAATCTTAGTTTTGTCAAACAATTTATGACACGTAATAGCTTTTTTTTCCAGACATATCCTAAAATATCTACTCCATCCATTTCTTTATAACAGTTACACTTTATCTTTTCACGCTTGTCAAGGTAAATGTTTGAACATTAATATCCCTAAATTTGCATTTGTAAAATTCTAAAAAGTTAGTTGATATTTCAAAAGTATATATCGAGACAAATCAAACAAGATCTCACATGACTATATTTTTCTTACCCGTTAATCACAAATGACAGTCAAATATAAATTTGTGAATAGTATCAAAACTTAAAGTGTAACCATTAAAAAGAAACGGGTGGTTGTATCTTACTAGCTTTGGTTTGAACTTAGCTTGGTTTATAATATATACTTATGTTGTTTTTTTATTACACCATTTTCCTTTTATGAGTGTTTCTTTTTAATTGTATCACTTTCTTATTATGGTAAACTTTTTGGACCAAATTTGCCTTCCTACTCTCTCTTGACTTATCCATCCCATTCAACCTACCCATAGTAATTAAGGCATTTATGTCCATTTTCACTTTCTCTACTCTTTTCTTGTTTTTTGTGCCCAAATCAAATGGTGCAATTAAAAAAACAGATGAAGTATATGAAAATGTTTTTTAAATGGATTCTTTTTTATATTTTGGCCTATATCTTCATTACTTTTTCAACCATTAGCACACATTTGGATTATTATTTATTCATTAGTAAAATATTATAAAAAATTGATATATTAAATATATACGTCGATACAAATTTAGTAACATCTTGTATGTTAACATTGATTTTTATACATTTATAGAAATATATATGGTCAAATTAGAGTCTATAAATACTGCAAAGTCAAAGTGGAACATCTATTTAAAAAACAGAGGGAATATAGATTATATTAAGAACATTACCCAAGATTTTCTGTTAAAATAATATAGCTTTTTTTTAAATGAATATTTTGGTTTCCAAAAAATATTACAAATGATTTAGGCAGGAAAATTTATAGGAAAAAGTGACATGTGTAATTTCTGGTTTCTTTCTCTATTTTGAATATATATATTGTAATAAATAGATAGATAAGACTAAAATTTGGTTGTATGGGTAATGACAAGTTGATCTCGGAGATATATAAGTGTATAGTAAAATATTGATTGGTATTTTTGTAATAAATCCAAAATTATATACTATCATACTGATCTAGTATCCCTAGTAATTTAGTATCAAACTACAATGTAATCTATATGAGTAATGTTGTGTATGGTAGCGAATTAGCCATGAATTAAGGAGAAATTCTAGACTAAGTTTGTATCTTAATTTGCATTATCATGTATATGTATTACTCTGCTTCACAGCCTTCCCAACATCTGTATTATATACTTCATACGATATAGTGTGGCAAGGATATTAATCTCACTATAGAAGGATGATGTGTTATGTCGGAATCTTAATATATAATCAGATTAGCAATATAAAGTGTCTAGATTTACTGAATACGGAAAAGTATACAATTTTGTTCTACGTTTCTGTAGGATAATTGATTCCTTGAATATTTCATTAACCTTGGAGAGTATATATACAACACTAAACTTGCCTAATTCATAATATTCACATACTAAAGATATGGATATTTACATACTCAAGAATATTTACATATACTCTAATAGTTTCTAATTCTTTAACAAGGTTACTTTTGATCGAAAAATCAATCGGATTTATCTCACCACTCCATACACTAATATAAATTGCACATACATCAACAACTTGACTGGGAGAATTCTCGAGACCGGACAATTTTCCAGCTTTGATCAAAGACTTCTTCTGGAGGTATAGTATGTCCTGTGTTACAGTGTTTGTAGTAACTTTAGCAATCTTCTACATCAACCCTCAATGGTGAGGAGCATGGTTTTTGTTGATAGGTATAATTTTGGTGGTTTCCAGAGTTATAACTCTCTTTGTTCTTCCTCTGTTTTTTTACTTTCCAATTTTTGGTGGAAACTATTTATTTTTTCACCATAATGTTACCAAACACACACATATTACATTATCCGCTTTTGATTGGTCCAACTTAATTTCATGTAGTGTTATAAGAAATGACGGTAAATACAGTTATTTAATTTTTACAAACTAATGTTATTCGACTCCCTCATTATTTTTCACTAATGCACATTTTTCCATGGTCAAAGTTAAGTTAGTGATGTTAATTTTTTATTTTCACTAAAATATAATGGAAGAATTAAGTAAAATTTATCATATGTGATCTTAAAAAGATTTGTTCGCTTTTTTCCACGTTGCCAAATAAAAGATTTGTTCATGGTGCATATATTAACCTCTTAAAATTTTTATTAATATGTAATTGAAAATCTAAACCAACCAAAGCATAGTAGTCGACAAGAAAAGAAAAAGATTAAAAGGAAATGGGTGCAATCAAAGTAGTAGAGAGGGAACGTTATGCCAAATAAAGACTTTTCATATAAAGTCTTTGATTATTTTGATGATCACACACACATGTAGACTAGTACATTCCATGCATCCTCACAAACCTAACACGATTTAGAATTTGCTCTCCTTAGTTTAGTTTGTATACTAAACCAAGCAAAGAGCTAGCAGAAAAGTAAGGTAGCATGATGCATTATATATTACTACTATTAAGCAACATAATGCGGGAAGTGAAAATAAGCCCACGCACAGAGGTGACAGCACAGCGCAGTATCTATGCGCTAGTTTGGGCTATGTTATCCCTTAGTTTCACCATTGGTGACACACACCACCTACAATAGGTGCTTGAACACATGCAATACCACTACAACAATTGGGTCCAGTGAGAGTGTTACAATATTGGCCTTCCGATTGACAATTCAGATTGGTCTGAATTGCCTTACTTGGTTGCTTCATTAAGATCATATTCATCATGTTTGATTTCTGGTTTTCGATAATATTGTTCTTCATATTTGCCTTTGGTTTAACAATCGCCACTTCTTCTATTATGTAAACATTTGGCATTTCTTCAGAAGTAGGTGTTGTTGATGTCATCCTTTCATCCACTAGATCAGCTGCATGATTAATTAAGCAACAAAGTCTAATAAGTTGTAGCTTATTGTAAGATCTTCAAGATTATCTGAAGAAGCTGAAATTATATCAGCTAAGCAAGAGATTAGAGAGAAAAGATGTAGAGAGAGAAAGAAAGAAAATATCCTTATTGTAATGAAATGAATCAATCTTTACAAGAGAAGGAAGAAAACTATATATACAACAGTTTGTAACAACTTGTAACTAATCTGTAACAGAATATGCTGACTAGGACAATCAAATAAATTATATAAATCTTATATCCCCCCTTCAAGCTGGACTTGGGAAACAAGACCAAGCTTGGAGCAAAGAACATGATGCTGTTGAGAAGCTAAAGCCTTGGTGAGCAAATCTGCTAGTTGAGCTGAACTCTGAATATGAGAAGTTGTTAAAAAACCAGCTTCAACTTGCTCTCTGACATAATGCATATCTCTTTTGAGATGTTTAGTCTTCTCATGAAATTTGGGATTATGTGCAAGATGCTCAGCTGAAGTATTGTCACAATACATGTTGATAGGAAGAGGAATAGAAACATGAAGATCTTCCAATAGCCCATGGATCCAGACTAATTCACTAGCAGTGGCTGACATGCTTCTGTACTCAGCCTCTGCTGAAGATTTACTAACAGTGGATTGCTTCTTTGTTTTCCAAGAAACCAAACTATCTCCAAGAAAAACTGCATATGCACTTAAAGATCTGCTAGAAAACTGACAGGCACTCCAATCTGAATCACTGTAAGCTGTGACTTTAAATGTGTTGCTAGCTGGATAAAACAAACCAAAATCCATAGTACCTTGCAAATATCTCACAACATGAAGTGCTTGCCCGAGATGAGGTACTCTAGGCCGATGTAAAAACGACCGAGATGTTGAATAGAGTAAGACGGATCGGTCTAGTGAGCCCTAAATATAGTAATCTTCCAATTAATCTTCGGTAAATCTCGGTTCATCAAGAACATCACCAATCTCTCGTTGAAAGTTTTAAACCAAGAGGGAAGAGGTGCAGGAGAAGCATCACTTGTGTCCATGCCACAATCGAAATAATATCTTTAATGTATTTCTTTTGTGACAAGAAAACACCAAGAGAATTTCTAGATATCCTGGATGCCCAAAAAATAATTGAGATCACCTAAATCCTTGATAGTGAATTCTTTATCAAGAGCTTGTTTAACAACCTCAATCGTGGCATATGTGTACCGTGACCACCATATCATCCACATATACCGAATGACTAAAAATTCACCTTCTAAGCTTCTTGTGAATAAAGAATAGTCTTGTTTAGACCGAACAAAACCCAAACTCCTAAGAAACTTTGACAATTCCTTGTTCCATTGTCGAGAAGCCTGTTTAAGACCATATATAGATTTCTGTAGCTTGCATACTTGTCCAGGGCCAGCTTTATCATACCCAGCAGGAGGTAACATGTAAACTTCCTCATCCAAGTATCCATGTAGAAACGCATTGTTTACATCTAATTGACACATAGGCCAATTATTAGCAACAGCAACAGCAATTAAAACCCTCACAGTAGCAAGCTTGGCAACTGGTGCAAAGGTTTGTGTGAAATCTTGACCTTCCACTTGTTGATACCCAATTGCCACTAAACGAGCCTTATATCTCTCAATGCTGCCATCTGGATTCAGTTTTGTCTTATACACCCATTTTGAGCCAATAGCTCTCTTGTTTACAGGAAGAGAAGTTAGCTCCCATGTTTTGTTAGCTTCAAGAGCTTCTAGCTCTTTATGCATAGCTGTAACCCAGTTTGGATTATGCTTAGCCTGGTTGTAATGTTTAGGTTCTGCACTATGCTGTGAGTCAACAGCAAAAGATGCAGAAGTACTAGAAACTGGAGAGGAGGAAGGTAATTTTGTTTTATGAGGAATATAGGTATTAACAAAATCTGTTAATTTTGTAGAAGGTTGAATATTTCTAGATGAGTGTCTAGGTACAAAAGGAATAGAAGAAGAAGATATAAGATGAGAATTATGTGGAGGAGAAGAAATATGTGAAGAAGTATGTGTAGGAGTAGAAATAGCAGAATGACTGTGAGAAGAATGTGTTTGAAAAATAGGCTGAGGAGACTGTGTTTGAAGAGTAGGCTGAAGAGAAATAGGAGAAGATAACTCAGCAGAACCATGATGTGTATGAATATCAGTATTCTCTGAATTAAAATGATGAAAGAAAGAAGAAGTAACAACAGAATCATCTCCAAAAGTAACAAGAGGTATTTTCAAGGATTGATTGTGTTGGACAAGAGTAGGATAAGGAAACACAGTTTCAAAAAATATCACATCCCTTGAAACAAAACATGTATGAGTATTGAGATCATAAAGTTTGTAAGCTTTTTGACCATAGGGATATCCCAAAAATATACATTTTCTAGCTCGAGAATCAAATTTATCCTTATGCACATTCATGTTATAAGCATAACATAAACAACCAAGAACTCTCAAATTATCATAAGATGGCAATTTATGAAAGAGAATTTCATAAGGTGTCTTCCAACCTAACACCTTAGTAGGAAGTTTGTTTATCACATGAGTAGCAGTAAGTAAACAATCTCCCCAAAACTTTTTAGGAAGATTAGCATGAAATCTGAAAGCTCTAGACATTTCTAATAAATGCTTATGCTTTCTCTCTACCCTTCCATTTTGCTGAGGTACATATGGAACACTTTTCTGATGAATGATACCTTTTTCAGCAAATAGACTCAAACATTGTTCCTTAATCACCTCAGTACCATTATCTGATCTAATGTTTTTCACCTTCTTATTGAACTGTGTTGCAATCATAGCTAAGAAATCTGCAATAATCTTAGTAACTTGTAGTTTATTGTGCAACAAAAAAGTCCAAACAACCCTGCTATGATCATCCAAGATAGTGAGGAAATATGAAGCCCCATTCAAAGCCACTACCTTATAGGGACCCCAAAGGTCTAAGTGTATTAAATCAAAGCATTCAGCAGCCCTGCTTTGACTAATAGAAAATGGCAACTTATGATGTTTTGAATGTAAGCAAACATTGCAATTATATTCCTTCAACCCCTTGCAATTACAAATGTCAATATGTTGCATTTTAGACAAAGAAACATGTCCCAAACGTGCATGAATGACATCCAAATTCTGCTCACAACTCCCTTTATTCTTTATACTAGTACTAGTCTTATTAGGTAAAACACTAGTATGTACAGGAAATTCAAGAATGTGACCACATTACATGAATTCTCAAGCAAAGAAATACCTCATAATTTCTTCTTGATTTCAAGAAATAAGAAGAATTGAAGTAGTATAAACCATTGTGCTTCTTTCCCACAAAGAATGATATGTTTATTAGTAAGGTCCCGAAAGCAACATCCATCCTTGGTAAATACCACCGTAATACCGGATTTATCAATAAGTCGTCCTATAGACATCGATTATGTTTAAAATCCTCAACTAACAAAGCACATCCTCGTAACACCAAATCATCACTCAAATAAACTGTGCCGTCATCTTCACTAATCTATAACCTCCATCGTGCATTCCTACCTTAATTGGTGTTTTTAACATCACTTTATTAACTAGCATATTAGGATCAAAAACCATATGATCACAAGCACCCGAGTCAATTATCCAATTGACCTTCTCGCTTGATCTAAAAACAGAACAAGTAATAGATTCATTACCTCGCAAAACCGGCAAAACTAGATGCTCCTTCATCCGATACAATCTGTTTGCCCTTCATGCTCTTCATAACTTGTTGACATATCACTGCCAACATATCGAATCAATGCCAAGCATTTGATTGTTGAGGTTCATTTGTATCCAAAGGGAGCATCTTCATATGTAGTGTGCACATTTGCCACTATTTTGTGAGAATTCCGAACTCCCTTCTTACCGGCTTTGATTGTGTTATACCATTCCCGATAACCAATCGCTTTAAAACACTTGATCAATTGTGTGTCCCTTGCCTTTGCAGTGATCACAAAACTTATCCATCTTATCTTTCTTCCAGTCTTTCTTTCCAGGATTAAAGAAAGTCTTCTGTGTATGTGTAGTTGCTGGCTTGTACAGTCTTTGTGCTGCCATAGCACTACTTTCTGCATTTATTTCAACACTGCCAGCACTAACTTCTTGCTGTTTTTCAATTTGTTGAACTATTGAAAAAGCACGATTGATAGTAGGCATGGGATCCATAGACAATATGTTGGATATAGTAGAATTAAATCCACTATTTAATCCAAGTAAAAATTGCATAAGTCGATCTTCAGCCTCCAAATCTTGTAATTTCTTCGAAAATTGCGGGAACATGTGTTCAAAGCACCACAAGAACAGATTGGAAACATCTTCAAACTTTGTAATTCATCCCAAAGTTTCTTGACCTTGCCATAGTAAGCAACAATTGATGATTATCTTGCCTTAAAGCATTAATTTCTCTCTTCAATTGATATACAAGTGGTCCATTAGATTGACCAAATCGTTCTTGTAATTCACTCCATAAATCTACCGAATTCTCCATAAATCCAAATTCATCAGCTAATTCAGGACTCATAGAATTCAAGATCCAGCTCATAACCATGTAATCAGCGCGTTTCCATTTCTGGAAACTTTTATCAGTTTCAGTTGGTATTTTCAAGACTCCATTGATGAATCCTTCTTTATTTTTAGCAATTAAAGCTCGTCTGACATTTCTACTCCATCTCATGAAGTTGTTGCCAGAAAATACAACAGTAACAAGAGAAGAATTAGGATTATCAGATGTTGAAATGAATAGAGGATCAACATTACCTCCATTTTCAGTTCCTCCATTTTCATTCCTTCCAGTTTTCAATAGAACCTCAGAATCTTGTGCCATTGATTCTTCAAATTTTGAATGATTTGCAAGAAAATTGAATTCACAAATCAATCGGAAAAACAAATCGCGAAAATAATCGCAGAAAACAAACCTCAATTCAGAATTGCAAGCTAATGCGAAATTCTAAGAACTGAAATGCGAAATCAGTTAAACCTCAATCTCATGAATGAGATTAAGCTCTGATACCATGAAGAAGCTGAAATTATATCAGCTAAGCAAGAGATTAGAGAGAAAAGATGTAGAGAGAGAAAGAAAGAAAATATCCTTATTGTAATGAAATGAATCAATCTTTACAAGAGAAGGAAGAAAACTATATATACAACAGTTTGTAACAACTTGTAACTAATCTGTAACAGAATATGCTGACTAGGACAATCAAATAAATTATATAAATCTTATTGTAACAGAATATGCTAACAGAATAAGTTGTAGCTTATTGTAAGATCTTCAAGATTATCTTACACAAGTAAAGAGCTAGTTATCCTTACACTAGAAAAGTTATCTACATCTTATAATTATTTATTTTAAGTCCGTCTTATCTAGAATTTTGTATCGGTCATATGTCATGGTTATTTCTAACTAAAAAAGTTATCAATGATTTATGTTAAGTCCGACTTATCTAAAATTGTGTATCAATCATATATCATGGTTATTACTTATTAGTGAATTAAAAAAGAAAATTGTATATATTTTTTGATTGACATAAAAACCAACTAAGCAAATCAGATATAGGAGTACAAAATATCAAAAAACTATAAAAAGTTTACCTGCTGTATACGTAGTACTTATCAACAGTAGTGCTAAAACAGCCGGAGCAAGGAGCTTGAATGAAATCCTCGCCATTGGCTTAAAATTGCTTCGTATTCTTTGATCAACTTAATATGTATGCAATGAGCTAAGGCTTTTTGTTTGCTATACCATTTCTTTGCAAAAGCGTTCCTATTTATAATGCTAAATGTTTACTCCTACTACACTCGCAAATGTTGTAAGTCGTGGATTATTAATTGAACCGCCAAAGTTGGTTGAATCACTTGAAGTATGTGTTTGAGTAGGTGAGCAATGATTTTACACTTTCTGTTGAGAAAAAATTATTTACCAACTTTCTTTTCCTTTTTTTTTTTTCAGGGGAACCAACTTTCTTAATATTCAAGTAATTCAACCATAACAATGTTATAGACTTATAGTTGTATGTTAGGGTTTTGAGTGTGTAGCGGAAGCAAATTAAAGATGTAGAGATTGAGAAAAATAATAGAGTTGGAAATATGGCAAAAAAAAAGTAGTAAATATGCACATACAATATTTACATCTACTATATTTAGTATGATATTGTCCGCTTTGGGCATATAGCCTGCACGGATTTGTTTTGGGCTCCTTTCGAAATGGCCTCATACTAATATAGTTGGCGAACTCTTATAAACTATGTAACTCCTTCTTATCTCTCCGATGTGGGACTTAGGAGGTACACTATGGAGAATGACGGTGAATAATGCCGGCAACTTTAAGTCTTGAATTGTGTAGAAATTTCCAACATTTGCTTCAACCATTTGGAGATTTGTGTATAACTCATGATATTGGCCAATTGTAGGTGTTCTAGATAAATCATGAGTAATCATGATTATTGCCATTATACGAGTTCAATCCTTGAGTTAGGCGACAAACTATAATTTGTGACTTATTTGTCAATCTTGGACCATAATGGAATTTGGGCCATTAAACACAACATTATATATATTATGGCCCTTTTGGCAAATAGAGTTTAGAGTTTAGCTGTTAGAGTTTAGAGTTTACTGTTAGAGTTTTAACTTTTTGTTCAACAGATTTGACTGCTGATTTGACAACTTGTTTTTATAAATGTGTTTGGTAACAACTAACTGATTGCTAAAAGTTTATTGCCATTTGTTTGTGTGAAATGACATTGATAGACATTTTAATACATGTGTAGTATTATTATTAGAGGCAAAAAAGTCATTGAACATATTTTTACCTAATCCTCTAAAGAAAAAACTCCTATTAGGAGTTTTTTCATTTTGAGAGTTTTTATTCCAAAACTTTCTCTAAAACTCTCTTTTACCAAACATCCCTTTTAGAGTTTTTGACTAGTCAAAACTCTAAAAGTGGTCCAAAACTCTCTTTTTGCTCCAAAACTCTAATTGACAAACACCCCATAAAAAAGACATTCTCGTCCTTGTCTAATTGAATTGCATCGGATCCGATTGGAGGTAAATTACGGAGCAGCTAGCAAAAATTCAAAAGGTTCTTATCTATTACCCATCATATTAGCAAATAAGATGGTAAAACATATGAATTCATTTCATAAAAAAGAACAAGAACAAGATGAAGATAAAAGGACAATACTATCTGAGGAACCTTTTTTTGTCATCAACTTAATTTACATAAATAAAATAAAATTTATTCAATACAACCTAAACAAACTACACCAATAGAGTTCTTTTTTTTTTTTTGGTTAACAACACCAATAGAGTTCATGCAAGGAACTTTTTGATATCATATATCCGTTTTTCTAAAAATATAACACCAATAGAGTTCATGCAAGGAACTTTTTTAATGCATAGCTTTTTCCATTAGATTTTTTCAATTTCTGCAAAGGACGAGAATTCTGTACGCCAAAAAAAATTATGCGGACAGAATTTTAGAGTAGCTTTTACTTGATGAATATATACCATCACGGGAAAGCATAACCAATCGTGGAACTAGTTTGTACTTTGTACACGAAGAACTCATTACTCAAGTCAGGAGCTTCAATAACTTCAGCGCGTAACGGCCGAGCCCGGAGCCCTCATCAATGTGCATGAAAAGATTACTTGTTTTTAACTCTACCTAGCTAATAGACATATATGGTGGTACATCAATCTAGATTATGGGCAACAATCTTTTTATCTCACCCCTCCATACACTATAATAAATTGCACGTACATCATTTTACTCTACAACCTGATATGTTCCATAAATATAAATAACTATTCATGAGGTCAAGGTTATAATCAAAACAGATATATAATTTACATATATGACAAATAAAACCATGTGGATATTGTTAGCTTCGTCTAAACATACATGTATGTTTAATTTTATTATCATTGTTTTCATAATTTAACTTTTACAAAGGCTATGTAAATATATTAATGGTTAAAATTGTGCATTAAGACCATGTTAAGACAAGTGAATGGTTCTTTATAAAACGGATGGAGTATATTATAAGGTTAGTCCTTACTATTTTAGTGTATGTTTGGTTAAAAAATTAAATGAAGTAAATGTTTGTAGACAACGGAAGAATATCGAATTATTTTGTTGACGTAAACATAGAAAGTTGCACTTTTTAAGAAGTTTTATAAGTAATTGGGGGAATTTACATATCTAAATGCCCTAGTTATGTGGAACTTTTCGGAAAAAAGAATTTTATTTTATGCAAATTTTTCTTAAACAAAAAAATACTTCATATCCTATATACAATGGAACAACTACTTTTCAATCTCAAATAAAAATAGAAATATCTCATAATAAATTATAGTAATTTTGGCTCTTTTTGTTTACCTTTAGACACGTCTAGCCAATGCATTATCTAACACGGTCAAAATTCTTTTTTTGCCACGCACCTTCCAAAGTGCATCGGCTCTATCACGGGACGACGCTGCATGTCCACATTTCTTCTTAGATCGGAAGTTTTAGAGCAAAATGACACCAATTGTTTTCATACTTGAACAAAGAAATACCACCAGTCCACTACAAGTCTACACTACATTCATCAGTGCTCTCAAGTCTCACTAGTGTATATAAACTTACCCTAGATGTCTCATTTAGGGTTTAATCTCTTCATCTTGATTTATCTAAAATGAGCTTATCAGACCTAATATATATATATATATATATATATATATATATATATATATATATATATATATATATATATATATATATATATATATATATATATATATATATATATATATATATATATATATATACACACACACACACACACACACACACACACACACACAACATATTCATTTGTTGGATATTTCATAATACTTGCAACATTTCTTTTATTGGCAAACTCTTATACAAAGAAAGCTTTACTTAACTATATACTAGCATTTTTTGCACGCTATGAGTACGTGTCATATTAACTTTTTTTCTCAATTAGTTATCCATCAGTGTTACAAAAAAATGATTAGAACATATATTTTTTATTGTTTTTAATCTTTTAAGTCCACCAATAAAATATTTTTAAAATTTTTAATATGTTTATATTAAATCAATGTTTCGTCGGTTTATTTAGTTGTTTGTTCATCATTATTCAAATATAGTATTGAGAGAAGAAAATATATAGGAGAAGAAAGATTGTGCTCATATAAAGTGGAAGAATTTCTATATTAGGTTCAATTGTTGAATATTAATAAAGTGAAAGAGTTTTATTTATATAATAGAGATTACCGAATAAAAATTAACATTTAGGTTTAATTTTAAAATTTACCAATATAATTATTAATATGAAATTCAAGTTTTTATTTTTTCTTCTGATTGTGTTAATCAAGTTATATTAAAATTTTAATTTTTTATCAGAGTTTTCCACACATATATAAGAAGAGGAAATCATTCTTCTTAATTTAATATTTAATTAAAATTTCAAATTCAATTTCATTGTTAACTTGTGATAGGCGTGTCGCGCACCTAACAAAAATAAATAACCTAACTAATCCTCCTAACTATGTAGTAGGGTAAGTCAGAGTCGATCCCACAGAGAGAAAGTTGTTCTATGATTAGCCCTTAAGTAATGGTAAGACTAAAGGAGATTTAATATCAAGAATAATGGTGGAATAAACTATACTAATCAATCTATAAATAAAAGACTCTATAGTTAAGTATCCCCACTAGCATGAATTAATACAACAATAATTTCTACCCCAAACTAGTCAATTAAATGCTCACAAGGAAAAGTACACCCTATAAAATACCATAAACCTCTCCCGAGTATCTATGGCTTCTCTAATATGCACTCAAGCCTACTCCCGTGGAATCATGCAAATTAAAGACATTAAACGCGGCACTCTAACTTCCTAACAATCCATTCTACCTACTCCCGTGGAGAACTTCATGTCCTTAATTGAAATATTCAAATCCGTCAAAACCCAACTCCCGTTGTGATCAAGACAAAGGAATCATAACAATACTAGTTATCCCTAATCTAGTATTGGAATATGCACAATCAATTAAGCAAGAACAATTCAACAATTAGTTTGGGAATTTAAAGAAATAATCATGAATTAATTCACACTAGGGTTCAACTTAACCATAGATTACAAAACTATGTAAGCATAATTGAAATAAATAAAGAAAATAGAGAAGAATAATAAAACATCATAATATAAAACAAGGAGAAAAGAAGAAGAAAAGAGATACTTGAATTAATGGAAGGAAGGTGGAGTCTTGAAGAACAATGGAGATCTACAAGTTTCTCTCTCTAAAAACCCTAGGTATAAACTAATAATGATGATATATATCTAAGCTGCTCCAAATAATGTTTAAAGTCCTATTTATAAGCTAAGATTAATATAAACCGACATAAGTTAGGTCATGCGGAAGATACGACATTACAGCAGGTTGCACGGGCAAGCAACATATTGCACGGGCGTGCAGGGTCATGCACGGGCAAGCGAGATCTCGCTTGGGCGTGCGAGCGAGGCAGAAGTTTCAGTGACTTTTGATTGCAGGTTGCACGGCCGAGCAGATATCCGCACGGGCGTGCGGTCGAGACAGTGGCTTCAGCTCAACTTTGAACAGCTATAACTTTTGATCCAGAGCTTTGTTTCATACATGCAATATATCGTTGGAAAGCTCTTGAAGTCTAGTTTCCAACCCAGTTAGAATTACCGCATTATCATTCTTGAGTCAAAAGTTACGAGTGAAATGGTGAAGATGTGTCATATTTCGCACAAGTACACAAAGTCATGTGTATCTTCTTCACTTTCAATCCGTTTTGGGCACATGATATATCGTTTTGAAGGTCATCTACGCGCCTAAATCATCACGTCCTCAAATAGGAGTCCAAAGTACCTGAGATTACATCAAAAGACCAAACAACCCGTGAAAGCATCGTAGCTTACGAAAATGGACCTAAATATGCATAAATGCAAGTAAATGCTCTAATACTACATGAAAATGCACCTTAATATGCAACTAAATGATGTTAGAATATGCACTTATCAAACTCCCCTAAGCTAAACCATTGCTTGTCCCCAAGCAATAAGACTTAAACATTGGAAAAGAAAGACGACCTACAATATAGGACTACAACAGGGCTAAACACTCAACTGAAAACACAAGAGATAAAATCACTACACAAACCAAGCATCAATACAGGCTCGAACAAAGCCGCATAGCATGCCATGTATCGCAATCGACTCTCCAATCATACCACATACCATCTCTCCCAATTTGGATTTAACCAAACCTGACAGACCTCACTATAGTCATGTGCGCTCAAATCTCTCATGTGTTTAAAGGATAAATGATAACACTCAACCTAAAACAAGTCGACTCAGATGAAACATAAACTCTTTAACTTTGACTTTTTGACTCACTTAATACTCAACAATACAATACACAATGATCAAGAGGACTTTTAAGGGTTGTAATAGGGTTGAGGTTAAAGGTATGGAAAATATTTTGGGAATTGTGGTGGAAAAACCAAGAAGGGGGAGCATTATATAACTGAAAACATGACCAAGAAAGGTCACAACAACTCCGTGCAACAACCAACAATCTCCAAATATAATCAACAACACTTTTCACTCAAGAAATTCAATCATAACCCTTTTTATTTCACTTTATTCACAACTTTTTTTTTTCTACTTCTTTTTCATTTCATTTTTCACCTTTTTTTTTCTTTTTCGAACTTTCAATTCAATTTCAAAGCTCACTAAACATACTTTTCCATCCTTCTAAACTACAAATAGAGCACTTCAATTCAATACTAACCAAACGAAAACTAATACTCGCTTCCCCAAGCTAGGCTTAGGACAAATATCGAATGAGGCCAATGGCTTGTAATGTAGGTAGCAATCAAACATAGTCAGAAAGGCTCAGCGGGGTTAGAGGAAGGATAATATGAAAACAAGAATAACTCTGGAGCTGAGATCATGAAATAGAATGCCTCAATCATATCAAAATGTATGCACTAGCAAATATCAAGGAGTACTAAGTCAAAATCAAGATCAATGCGACAACTAAGGAACTAATCACACATGAAAGAACATAACTGACACAGATATGTCAGTTTATAGGCACAAAATCTCACTTAGTTTAAGGTGTCTGCACAATAAAGTTAAATCGAGCCAGAGAGAGATCAATTAATCTTACCACAAACAATCAATTGCGAAACAATCGTGCTATGAAGAATCATGAACAAGATGAATTATGCTTAGGAATTGTAGTAAAATATCAGCAAGGTTCTCAATAAGTGCTAGCAATAGTCCCATAGATGCAACTAAAATGACATGAAATCTAATATGAGATGAAATATGCCAATGCAACTATGAAAGCAATACAATGTTTTTGGTTACACGTAAACTCCCACTCCTAGTGAGCGGTACAAACCGTGCAACATCCTACGAAAGCAATGAAAAAAAAAACTACTCTAGATGCAACTAACATGCGATAAGTAATGATGACAAACATCCTCCCCCAAGCTAAATGACACATTGTCCTCAATGTGAACAAAGAGGAATTAAATGAGGGAGAGGTACAACTTACAAAAGGGGTGGGTAATCAAAGGGAGTGTCAAAAAGCATCGACACCTCCACCACAATCGATAGTTGTAATGAGGCAGTGAACTTAGCCAAAAAAAATTTGGCTATGCTTGTACCTAGCAACAGACTTCGTCACACATTAGCAAAGTTAGTTAGACCAAAATAAATAAATAAAAAATGAACAAAGTCGGGTTGCCTCCGGATAAGCGCTGATTTAAGGTCTTGCATGACCGTTTAAGACTAGTAGATCACTCATAATAGTTCAATGCTCTAAGAAGCTTATCATATGTTCCTGCAAACATCTCAGAGCATATTATATAAGAGTGGAAAGGAAAAATGAAAAAAATTAGTACTAAAAAATTACTAAAACTACAAAAAGAAAAATCAAAGGAAAATTTATATTTACAAGAAGAAGAAAAAGAAAAATTGTTAGTCTTTTTACATGACTCAAAAGAAGGAAAAGAAACTAAATTTACATTATTTACATTATCATAAAAGTCATTCAAGAAGGGAGGAAGAAGGAACGATGGAGGATATAATATAGGAGAAGAAGGAATAAGATCAAGTTTTTTAGAAAAAGGAACATGAGACTCAAAAACTATAGGTGGTACCGATAAAGACTCATAAATCACTTCACTCTCGACTTGACTTTCCTCCAAAGAGGAAATTTCAACAAAGGGCTCTTCTTCCTTTAAAATATTCATCACATTGCTCTCTCCTATAATTTGATCATCATCCTCATAACTCTCATTCTCTATACAACCGGCATCATCAACATCATAAATATACAGTTGGGGATGAGAATTTTGAGTGTAATAATCAAATTCATATTGGGGTGAGGGATCACACGAAGAAAAATCATGTGAAGTAGATTGACAATTTGAGCAATAAGGAGGTGTTGTAATATGCATCTCGGATGAAAAGGATGGTCTAGAAGATAAAGACATATCCCACACATAATTATTCTGAGCCAACCACTCAATTTGATCCCAACAATAATCAGGTGATTGAGATAGAAATTGACCATTAGACATAGACTCCAACACCTCCCTAGTTTCTTCATTTAAACCCTCATAAATCATTAGGCACATATCCCAAATTTCAATTCCATGGTTAGGACCAACAAAATCGCCAAGTCTATAATAGTATTTCCAAAACAATTCATTCTCATATTGAGGAAAAGAAAAAATTGCTCTAGAATTACTAGCAAAAATATTGGGTTCATGGAACATGTATGGTAATTCATGAGAACTCATGCAAAAATTGGGAGAATTTTGATATGATGCATCAAAACTATAAACATGAGAACCACAAGAATTATGACTATGGTGCCTATCAGAAGAAATATCTCCATCAAAATAATAATATGACTCCATGATACGAAAAAAAGAAAAGAAAAAAAAATATATTCACAAAAGAAAGGGAAAAAAATATATATACAGTCTAGTCTCACCAAAAAATAAAAACTAAATAAAACAAACTATCTCCCCGGTAACGGCGCCAAAATTTGATAGGCGTGTCACGCACCTAACAAAAATAAATAACATAACTAATCCTCCTAACTATGTAGTAGGGTAAGTCAGAGTCGATCCCACAGAGAGAAAGTTGTTCTATGATTAGCCCTTAAGTAATGGTAAGACTAAAGGAGATTTAATATCAAGAATAATGGTGGAATAAACTATACTAATCAATCTATAAATAAAAGACTCTATAGTTAAGTATCCCCACTAGCATGAATTAATACAACAATAATTTCTACCCCAAACTAGTCAATTAAATGCTCACAAGGAAAAGTACACCCTATAAAATACCATAAACCTCTCCCGAGTATTTATGGCTTCTCTAATATGCACTCAAGCCTACTCCCGTGGAATCATGCAAATTAAAGACATTAAACGCGGCACTCTAACTTCCTAACAATCCATTCTACCTACTCCCGTGGAGAACTTCATGTCCTTAATTGAAATATTCAAATCCGTCAAAACCCAACTCCCGTTGTGATCAAGACAAAGGAATCATAACAATACTAGTTATCCCTAATCTAGTATTGGAATATGCACAATCAATTAAGCAAGAACAATTCAACAATTAGTTTGGGAATTTAAAGAAATAATCATGAATTAATTCACACTAGGGTTCAACTTAACCATAGATTACAAAACTATGTAAGCATAATTGAAATAAATAAAGAAAATAGAGAAGAATAATAAAACATCATAATATAAAACAAGGAGAAAAGAAGAAGAAAAGAGATACTTGAATTAATGGAAGGAAGGTGGAGTCTTGAAGAACAATGGAGATCTACAAGTTTCTCTCTCTAAAAACCCTAGGTATAAACTAATAATGATGATATATATCTAAGCTGCTCCAAATAATGTTTAAAGTCCTATTTATAAGCTAAGATTAATATAAACCGACATAAGTTAGGTCATGCGGAAGATACGACATTACAGCAGGTTGCACGGGCAAGCAACATATTGCACGGGCGTGCAGGGTCATGCACGGGCAAGCGAGATCTCGCTTGGGCGTGCGAGCGAGGCAGAAGCTTCAGTGACTTTTGATTGCAGGTTGCACGGCCGAGCAGATATCCGCACGGGCGTGCGGTCGAGACAGTGGCTTCAGCTCAACTTTGAATAGCTATAACTTTTGATCCAGAGCTTTGTTTCATACATGCAATATATCGTTGGAAAGCTCTTGAAGTCTAGTTTCCAACCCAGTTAGAATTACCTCATTATCATTCTTGAGTCAAAAGTTACGAGTGAAATGGTGAAGATGTGTCATATTTCGCACAAGTACACAAAGTCATGTGTAACTTCTTCACTTTCAATCCGTTTTGGGCACATGATATATCGTTTTGAAGGTCATCTACCCGCCTAAATCATCATGTCCTCAAATAGGAGTCCAAAGTACCTGAGATTACATCAAAAGACCAAACAACCCGTGAAAGCATCGTAGCTTACGAAAATGGACCTAAATATGCATAAATGCAAGTAAATGCTCTAATACTACATGAAAATGCACCTTAATATGCAACTAAATGATGTTAGAATATGCACTTATCAACTTGTTCAATATATATGGCAAGTAGGAAGAAGAAAAGATTATTTAATGTATATGATAATTTAAATTCATTAAGGTTATATTAGACATTTTGCAAGGGGACACCATCTTCCTCCCCCCTTCACTTATATATATATATATATATATACTAAACTAAAATATAGTTCATTACTAAAATATAGTTCATTGAATTCCATTGCATGTACAATTTCTGGGAGCCCGTTTAGCTCAGAGGTTAGAGCATCGCATTTGTAATGCGATGATCATCGGTTCGATTCCGATAACCGACTTTTCTCCATTTTTCTTTGTTCAATCTTTTTTTTATTATATATATATATTATTGAAATCGAAGAACAAAGAAAAGAACAAGGGTGCCTTTCCCTTCTTGAAAACGATATATTATGTCGTAGAAACTTACAACTAGGAATAAAAGGAAAATGGTTCAAAATATATATATATATATATATATATATATATATATATATATATATATATATATATATATATATATATATATATATATAGCGAACTGAAACATCTTAGTAGCCAGAGGAAAAGAAATCAAAAGCGATTCCCGTAGTAGCGGCGAGCGAAATGGGAGCAGCCTAAATCGTGAAAACGGGGTTGTGGGAGAGCAATACAAGCGACGTGCTGCTAGACGAATCTGTGGAGTGCGGAACCCTAGATGGTGAAAGTCCAGTAGCCGAAAGCATCACTAGCTTACGCGCACATGGGTGTTGTGTCACTCTCTCTCGTCCTCTTTGATTTATTTGTCACTTGCCAATGTAGCGTATATTAAGAAATAGAGGATGTACACCTTATTGAATTTGATCAATTCTAAGTCAACATTGACTTGACCAAACATAAACCTTTTTTTTCTAGGGGAAGAGAGTATACTTGTAGGCCGTAGTCTCTCATCTTGTGTCTTACCTCCTAATTTTGCCAACTCATCAACCTCAAACAATTTAAGTGGCAAAATGAGAGCTATCTCCATTAAAAAGTCATTATTCTAGAAAGCAAGTCTTACACGTTCCAAAGAATAAGAGGAAAATATACAAGGAGGTACTTTTTCCACCCTTTGTTGCAACGTTGCCTAAATTCACTTGACTTGTCTTTACTTACAAAAATCAGACTTATATTGCACTTCCACATTCTTTCTTTCAACATAATAATGTTACAAATTTGTACTCACATATAGAGAGTATAGTGTACATTGGGAATTCAATTATGAATTTGGCACGGCCAGAATACTTGCTATGGGTATTTCTGGTTGCCACTCTACTTGAAGCTGGCAATATAGATTGTTGCATTGAAGCAGAGCGGCTTGCTTTACTAGAACTCAAGGCATACCTTAATTCATCTAGAGATGAAGGTATATTATGGTCCGACAATGGAGAAAGAGTTAACTGCTGCGCTTGGGATAGCGTTCAGTGCAACCCATCTGGACGAATATCCAAACTGGACTTGAACGGAATAAGGAACTCGTCCCTGACATATGAAGAATATAATGATCTCAAGGAAATCATGTTCAACGTGACAATGTTCCAACCCTTTAGGCAGCTGATAAGCCTCGACTTAAGAGATAATGGCATCATAGGTTTGGTAGAGAATGACGGTATATATACACCATCTTACTTTGTTTTTAGCTTTAATGTCTTTGAACTTCCAAGACGGCCACCTATACTCTTTCATCGAAGCATTATCTTCATGCCATACACTTGAAAGAGTCACTTCCATGGAAAAATTATGATGTGAAAACTACAACACTCTTATAAAGGATTGCTAAATTGATATAGATAGAGTACTAAATTTCATTTTATTTTATTGTTTAAAACACTTAGCATCCCTGGCCTATAATCGTTTCAAATTCACTATAGGTTCCACGAGGCTTTCATCTTTGAAGAACCTACAACATCTTGCTTTAGATGGCAATGATCTTCAAGCTGGCTACTTTGATCTGGGTGCTCTTACTTCTCTCAAGGAATTGTCCCTACGAAATTGTCATTTAAACGAGTCGAGTTTCCCTTTGCTAGGTATTGAATAGATTTTACCTGAAACTGTGCTTCCAGACAGTGAAGCATATATTGTCTTTGGAATATTTTATTATCTTAAGGTTGCGCCAAACTCCATTTAGAGACTGCAGATCATATATATCATACATGCTTTCTTCTTTTTGTTGCAGAACTAGCTAATCTGAGAGAGCTGCAAGTACTGGATCTTAGCTTTAATTATTTCTACGGGGCGCCATTTGAAGGTATCTTAAAACAACCCTCTCATACTATTTTCCAGCATCCGTACGTGTTTCCCCTCTAGGAAGTAAGTAAACTGCTCATTCATGTCGTGCAGAATTAATGGTCGTATTGTTTTAACATCTCATATAACTTGATTATGCCGAAAATTTTTTTATGGCTTGTTTGAGAACTAGAATTTCATTTGAAATTCTGGATTTTATCCAAATTAGATGTTTGGGAAATAATAAGATTTAGATTTGGAACTAGTCCAATTCCAGGTATATATCTCTATTATATAAGTGAAGGGGGGAGGAAGATGGTGTCCCCCTACAAAATGTCTAATATACCATTAATGAATTTAAATTGTCATATATACTAAATAATATTTTGTTCTTCCTACTTGCCATATATATTGGACAAGTTAACAATGGAATTGAATTTGTAATTTCAATTAAATATTAAATTAAGAAGAATGATTTCCTCTTCTTACATATGTGGGAAAAACTCTCATAAAAATTTAAATTTACAATATAACTTGATTGACATAATCAGAAGAAAAAATAAAAGTTGAATTTCATATAGTAATAATTATAGTGATAAGATTCTAAAACCTAAATGTTGATTATTATTCGGTAATCTCTATTATAAAAATAAAACTCTTTCACTTTATTAATAATATTCAACGATCGAACCTGATATAGAAATTCTTCCACTTTATTTGAGCACAACTTTTCTTCTGCTTTATATTTTCTTCTCTCAATAATATATTTGAATAATGATGAACAAACAACTAAAAAAACCAACGAAACATTGACTTAAGAAAAACATATTAAAAAATATTTTGTTGGAGAGGACGAAAAAAAATAAAAGTAATTATAAATGTATGTTCTAATCATTTTTTTGTAACACTGATGGATAACTAATTGAGAAAAAAAACGTTAATATAACACGCACGCATAACGTGCAAAAAAATGCTAGTGAAGTATATAATAAAGGGCCAATCTAAGAATTTCAAATGCAATACGTTCCGGTAGTGAAATAGGTGGCGGATTCCAAGGTAAGTCCGCCAAGAGTAGAGTGGGCGACCACTAAGGAAACACTACAAGGGAACAATCATAAACTACCCTCAGAGGGATGCGAGGAAACCCCCTCTGACGATCAACTTAGAGATATATATGTCCGTGAAGGATGTAGAGTGAGAAAGTAGAGAGAGTGTATATAGTTAGTACTTGCAGAATAGTAAAAATGACTATTTATAGTAATATTGTTATTCTGACAGGAATTCTAATCTTTGTTTACGTATATGGCTGTGATGAGCCAGACTAAGGGAAATATTCCTCTATTTTGTCTTATTAGGCGGCTTCGATGATATTATCGTACTACTCATGAACCTGATCTCAATTGTCGTATTATGGTCACGTCTCGAGTTGATGCTGGCGGACATATTGCCAGTTATCTGCTACAGGATTTGGATAATACATTAATACCCATACACAATCTAAAAAGTTGGTATTTCGAATCCCAAATTTCCTTTATGGACTCTCTTTCTCTCTCCTACTGCAAACGTCGTTCTTTCTCTCCTCCTAAAGCGTTATTTTCTATCTTATTCTCCATCGCCACCACCATATGATTAGCCTATCTCTCTCCCATAAGATTGTTGATCCTTCTCCGCTATATAGCAATTATGAATCTGTTGGAATCTATTTTTTGGTTCATGGTTTTGATTCACCTAAAATCATATGGCAATAAGGGGAGTCAATGGCGGACCTATGAAGGATCCCGGGTGGCACAGGCCCCCCAACAAAAATATATAAAAAAAAAATATGTATTTCCTTGCGTCAGACGTGCAGTAAACATAGCTAAAATAACGTTTCCGCGCCTTTAATGAACATACTGAAGGTTGTTCCAGTGGTTAGTGCTATTACAAATTTTACAATAAACTTGAATCCATATATGCTGCGCGGTTCGATTCTCTATGCAGCCACTTTCTATGTTTTTGTTTCTTTCTGTTTCTAAGTTTTCGTTTTCTTTTTTGATTTTTTTTGGTGAAAAAGATGAAACCATTGCATTACTCATACTCGAACATATTACAGACATAGTCAGCGTTTAAGTGTCTAGCGCTTAAGCCACTACAAATATATGGGAATAACGAGTCATATTACAAGGAATATTGTTATTCCTACACTGTTTAGCCATAACATCTGCAGCTACATTAAATTGTCTTCTGACGAATTGAAATTTAACTTCCTCAAACTCGTGGCTGAGCTCCCTACAAGCATGGAGAATGGTATAATAAATACAATAGCATTATTAGTAAGCAGTTGGATAGCCGCCAAGCAATTCGAATTGATGTGTAAGTTCTATTGACTATCAATCTAGAAATAATAGCAAACAATAATAGAACAACAAATAACAAAGCAAGAAAGAACACACAAGAACTTTAACGTGGAAACCCAAGAACTGGGAGAAAAACCACGAATCTGCACTAGGAATCGATGAATGTTCAAGAAAGGTTACAAAAGCTCTTTGAGATCTCTCTCTAACTTTTTCTCTCTTGAATATGAGAATAATGATGAATAATCCTCAAGTTATGGCAATAGGTTAAACCTAAATATAACTTAAATCGGAAAATCGCCTCCCCGCGTGAAATAAACCTCCGCCCGATCGGGTCGGGCGACATCCGCCCGATTGGGCGACATCCGCCCGATCGGGCGGTTAAGCGCCAGACCAAAACTGCTCTCGGGCCCGATCGGGCGACCTTTGCCCGGTCGTTCGCCCGATGAAGATCGGTACTTCGCCATATCGGGCGAGACCGCACGATTCCATCGGGCGCCCTAGCAACCATGCTCCTGCCAACTGATCGACCCCGCCCGATCGGGCGATACTGCCCGATGCCATCGGGCGGGTCAGCGAAACAGCCGATATACGCCACATGAGCTTCACGCAACCTCATCTCCACACCATACACCCATTGAGCTCCATATGACATCATATACCCAACAATCTCCCACTTGGAGATAGGTGTAAGTGAAGAATACCTTATACCATCATCATCTCTCCATTCATCTCAATTCCTAAAGCACCACCTTCATCAGCAATTACCGAAGGCCAACTAAGGTTCGGCACAACCTTAGTTTGTCACAACTCACACTCTTAGTGAGCATATCTGCTGGGTTCTTAGCACCCAACACTTTCTCCAGACACAACACATTCTCCTCCACTAAACTCCTGATGTAGTGAAAGCGCCGACGAATATGCTTGGTCCTACAATGATACATAGGATTCTTAGCCAAATGCACTGCACTTTGACTATCACTGTAAAGTATCACTTTCTCCTGTTTAATGCCCATCTCTTCAAGAAAACCAATAAGCCATTCCATCTCCTTACCCGCCTCAGACATAGCCACATACTCGGACTCGTAGTAGACAGAGAGATACACTTCGTAACTTGGACATCCGACTACCGCAAGATCAACCAACAAGTAGAGACATATCCGGACGTGCTTTTGCTAGTATCGATATCTCCACCGAGATCGGCATCAACATAACCCTCAAGCTTCACTCCTTTCTTCCAGAAACAAAGCCCCATACTTGAAGTGTCCTTCAAGTACCTTAGTAACCACTTCACAAAGATCCCAATGTTTCTCACCGGATTAGAAACAAATCTACTCACAACTCCCACTGCAAAAGCAATGTCTGGCCGTGTGCAAACCATGGCATACATCAAGCTACCAACCGCTGAAGCATAGGGAACAGTGGCCATCCACTCCTTTTCTTCTTCTGTAGTTGGTGAGTGCTCCCTTGTCAATTTGAGGTCGCTAGGAAGCGGTGAGTTTCTGGGTTTTGCATCTCCCACATTAAACCTCTTAAGTACCTTTAGAATATAATCTTCCTGAGACAATTTCAACATGCCAGTAGACTTGTCCCTGAAAATCCTCATACCTAAGATTTGTGTAGATTCACCTAAATCCTTCATCTCAAATTTCTGTGACAGTTTTCCCTTCACACTATTTATCACCTCCATGCTCGTACCAGCAATCAGCATATCATCAACATACAGAAGTAAATAAACATAGTCATTTACATACCTCTGAAAATAGCAACAATGATCGCTATCAGCTCTCTTGAACCCACTGCTACACATAAAGGTGTCAAATTTTATGTACCACTGTCTCGGAGCCTGCTTCAATCCATATAAGCTCCTCTTGAGCTTGCACACTAAGTTCTCTTTTCCACGAACTTTGAAGCCATCCGGTTGCTTCATGTAGATCTCCTCATCCAGATCACCATGTAGAAACACGGTCTTAACATCCATCTGTTCTAAGAACAGACTCTCAGCAGCAACAATAGCCAGCAAGATACGTATAGTAGTCAACTTTACAACAGGAGCAAATATCTCGTTGTAGTCAATGCCCTCCTGTTGTAAGAACCCCTTTACTACTAATCTTGCCTTATACCTGACATTTCCATCAGGCTCTTTATTCAATCTGAAGATCCACTTATTGCTAAGTGCTCTCATTCCCTGCAGTAAATGCGATAAACTCCCATGTCTCGATTCTTTTCCAGGGACCGCATCTCATCTTTCATGGCTAACTCCCACTTAGATGAGTCGGTCGAATTTATTGCTTCTTTATATGATTCTCGGTTCACCCGCATCGCTTAGTAGCAAATAAAACATAGAAGGGGAATATCGATTTGGTGCTTTGGACACCCTTGCGGATTTTCTCAAATCAACTTGAGAGACTATTCTTCCTGTACTAGAACTGGAGCCTCTTGGTGGTGTGACAGTAGCACCATCTGAATTACCTTGCTGTGAGTTATCTGACTCATCTGAATCAGACCCTGCAGGAGTGTGAGCCTCATTTCCATGTTGCTCATCCCGTTCTGGAACAATGACATCTCTTCCTTCAATGCCTTCAGTCACCACAAACTCCTCCTCCTGAGTTCCCACTAGTTCAGTAATCTCAGATTTATCACCATAAACATCCTTGTACACCTTAGTCTCATCAAAAGTGACATCACAGTGTCTCAAAATCTTCCTACTTTTAGGTTCCCAACATCGATACCCATACTTCTCAGAACCATACCCAATAAAATAGCATTTAACGGCCTTTGGGTCTAACTTGTCGCGTTTCTCAGATTGAACATAAGCAACACAACCAAATAATTTCAGAAAAGAAAGATTTACCTCCTTCCCACTCCAAACCTCATCTGGTAGCTTGAACTCCAATGGAACTGATGGTCCCCTGTTGATCAAGTAAGCCGTGTACTAACCGAACCGCCTGAATGTTTTAGGTAGCCCTGCATGCAACCTCATACTCCTAGCCCTCTCAGTCAGTGTCATGTTCATCCTCTCTGCGACTCCATTCTGTCGAGGTTTCCCCGGAACAGTCCTCTTCAGAATGATGCCATTCTCCTCACAGAGCTTTGTGTACTCTGCCAATTCATACTCACCTCCATTATCAGACTTAATGCACTTAATTTTCTTTCCGGTCGATTCTCTACCTCAGCCTTCCACTTCTTGAAGGTCTCATGAAGCTCAGATTTCCTCTTCATGAAGTAGACCCATACCTTCCTGCTGAAGTCATCAATGAAAGTAACAAAGTAACGTGAACCTCCAAGGGATCTGACTGGGGAAGGCCCCCACAAATCAGTGTGCACCAACTCTAGCTTCTCAGTTTTCAACTCTTTCTTGGCTTTTGTGAAAGTCACCTTTTTCTGCTTGCCATAGACACAACTCTCACAAAATTCCATGTCAACTGATTTCAACCCTGACAATTTGCCACTTGAAGATAAAATCTTCATCCCTTTCTCACTCATGTGACCAAGTCTAGTATGCCATAACTTAGTCTCATCCACAAGTAGCCGCAAAGAACCATGCCCGTACACCCCGCAATAGTGTATAGTGTTCCCATCTTAGTACCTCTAGCCAAGATCATGGAACCTTTGGAAATTTTCCACTTCCCCTCACGAACAACACGGTTTGTAGCCACATGAGTCCAGTTGACTCACAGAAATCAGATTCTTTGCTAGGCCTGGAATGTACCTAACATCATGCAGTTTTAAAGTTCCCCCGTTCGCAGTCTTGACAATTACATCTCCCTTCCCCATGATTTCCAAGGTCTTGTCATCAGCAAGATAGACCTTACAAACTTCTTTGCTTTGAAGTCATGAAACAGCTCCCTCATAGGTAAAGAGTGAAACGATGCCCCCGAATCTAGGATCCACGACTCTATGGGACTATCAACACTTAGGACCAAAGCATCCTCAATCTCATTCGATGCAGAATAAATCGATGAGTTATCACTATCCTCCTGTTTATCATTATGGTCAGACTTTCCACCCTTCTTCTTGGGATGTGGACACTCCCTCTTTGGATGACCCTTCTCACCACAATTCCAATAGGTAATACTAGCCCTGCCTTTTGACTTACTCCGGCCTCTAGACTTTGATCTACCCTGAAAATTCTTTCCTTTTCCCTTTTGTTTTCCTCTCCCTCTACCATCAGTACTGTATGCTCCAGATGTTTCTCCACTCTCCTTCCTTCGAATACTCTCACTCAAAATCAGATCACGGACAACATCATACACCAATTTTTCTTTACCAGAAGAATTACTAACAGCAGTTACTACAGTTTCCCAAGCAACAGGTAATGAGGATAACAAAATTAAGGCTTTCACTTCATCATCAAATATAATATTTACCGAAGATAACTGACTTATTATTGAATTAAATTCATTAATATGTTCAAAGAGCGTAACTACCATTATTCATCTCTAAATCAAATAAACGGCGCATCAGATATACCTTATTCATTGCCGAGGGCTTCTCATACATATCTGACAGTGCTTTGATTAATTCCGCCGTTGTTTTGATATCCTTGACATTGAACGCCACAGTTCGAGCCAATGTCAATCGCACCACCGCTAGTGCCTGCCGATCGAGTACCTTCCACTTAGCCTCTTCAATGTCATCTGGCTTTGTAGACAGAGGTTGATACAGATTCCTTTGATATAAGATGTCTTCTATTTGCATCTTCCAATATCCAAAATCTGTTCCATCAAACTTCTCAATTCTAATCTTTGCATCCTCCATTGTTAATTATTCTAGATCTAGACAATAAACCAACCTAGCTCTTGATACCACTTGTAAGTTCTATTGACTATCAATCTAGAAATAATAGCAAACAATAATAGAACAACAAATAACAAAGCAAGAAAGAACACACAAGAACTTTAACGTGGAAACCCAAGAACTGGGAGAAAAACCACGAATCTGCACTAGGAATCGATGAATGTTCAAGAAAGGTTACAAAAGCTCTTTGAGATCTCTCTCTAACTTTTTCTCTCTTGAATATGAGAATAATGATGAATAATCCTCAAGTTATGGCAATAGGTTAAACCTAAATATAACTTAAATCGGAAAATCGCCTCCCCGCGTGAAATAAACCTCCGTCCGATCGGGTCGGGCGACATCCGCCCGATCGGGCGGTTAAGCGCCAGACCAAAACTGCTCTCGGGCCCGATCGGGCGACCTTTGCCCGGTCGTTCGCCCGATGAAGATCGGTACTTCGCCCGATCGGGCGAGACCGCCCGATTCCATCGGGCGTCCTAGCAACTATGCTCCTGCCAACTGATCGACCCCGCCCGATCGGGCGATACTGCCCGATGCCATCGGGCGGGTCAGCGAAACAGCCGATATACGTCACATGAGCTTCACGCAACCTCATCTCCACACCATACACCCATTGAGCTCCATATGACATCATATACCCAACATGATGATGATCTTGCATACATCCTCCTGAAGTGCCACATGTAGGGCCTCATAAATGCCCAAAAGTTCTGCAGATAAGGAGTTAATAACAACTTTTTATCAAAACCCAAGGCCCAATACCCACTATTATCTAGAATAAATCCCGCAAACGACGCATCTACAAGACATTGGAACCAGCCACTGGACAAAGTCAAATTTTGTTGAGTTTCCTCCCAAACCTGGGTTGGTATTGTTGGGTTGGCATTGATAAAGAAAGCCGCCTGGCTAAGAGCTTATTGAATATATGATGCAGGAAGCAGAGTTAAATCTAGGGGATCAAAATACCCCGGAAAATGACATTTGACCTAAGATTCAAATGCATCCACTCATAATTATCAAGGTTTTGAGCGTTAGATGGGGTGAGCTCCCATATTGAAGTGGAGACTGGGCATTCTCTTATGGCATGGAAGGTTGACTCTGTAGGATTATAAGTACTCTAAGCGGAATTTCATGAATCATATTCATAAGCACTTAAAACAGGATCTCATGCATATACATTCAAGGATCACATAATAGTTAAGAATTAACCTTTGACGCGTGATTTCCACAAAGCTCTTCGAGATCCGGAGATAGAACCGTAATTGAGATTCCTCTACTAGGTCCACGAATCCAGATCAATGCTCCACCAATGCTAGTTGGAAGGAAGAAGGACTCTTCTATTTCTTGGAGCAGTATTACGTAACTTTGAAAGAGAGAGAAAAGAGGAGAGAGAAAATAATGAGAGAATAAACTGACTGCTTTATTTTCTCACCCACACCTAATTATAGGAACTAATTAGGTTAGGAGTCCTCCCCTTTTCTACCTCCTTGGCCGGCCACTCCTAGAGTCCTACATGGGCTCTAGGTCATTCTTTATTGATCCGAATTGTGTAAGTGTGACCTTTGTAGGATCCATCTAATTGGGCTTCGGGTTGATTATTTACTAAACCTGAAGTTCTATAGCATCCTCTAGCAAGGCGTATAGACGACCCAATTTAATGAATTTATTATCTCCATAATATGATCCATGTTATATTTAGTAATTGCATTAGAGTCAAGGACACAATTCCTTCAATCTCCCACTTGTCCGAGACGAGTGTGCAATCTTCAAATTCCTTAAGTCTCTTAGTGTCCAATTTGATAGTATGACCATATTACTATATCATCCATACTAGTCTTCAAATTAATCCTTGAAATCCGAGTTCGAATTGACAAACAAATGATCATCATATAATCCATTTGAGCACGGCCATGCATTTTTCAATTCTCACTCTCCAAGGGGCCAAGACACCCTTCCTATCTCTTATAGGAGGACTTTTCAATCTTGTGGCAACCAAAACTCCCACTCAACTTTTAGCACAACCCGAACACTGCCTTTATAGTCCCCTTTTACGGCATGACGTTTGACAACATCAAAGTTATACCAATCATTAGGCTAAGTAGTGTTCCACTCATGTCTTAGGAATCCACTAATATAATTACGAAGTTATAGAAACTTCTAAGTAGGTCTATTCGATCATGTATCAACTATACATGTCCATATGATTGACTAAACATCTCCATGTTCCCATAGCCCATGAAACGGCGCTATCAATCAATCTTATATGCTAATCCTTTAATAAGTCATTTATGTCCAATTTAACGACTCAGATTAGGAACTACAATATTCTATGAATTCTGTTCACTTATGGTGTTTCATTCATCAAATCACATATTTGACAAAACCATTGAATTCAAGATATATTTTGGACATTTTATTTAATACCAAACCAAAATTAAATAAGATAAAATTTTATTTCTCATAAACATAAAATAGCAAAACCATGTCTCTACATTGTAATAAGTTTCTCTAAACCTAGTACAATCTAAAGCCACTCTAACATTTGCTTCAAGCCTATAGCCCTAGCGTGACACTCATGCTTGGGTTGAGGTAGTGGTTTAGTGAGCGGATCGGCCACATTCTCATCCGTGTGAACTTTGCGGATCCCGACATCCTTCCTCGTCAACAATCTCCCTAATGAGGTGATACTTCCTCATTACATGTTTGGATTTGTTATGTGATCTCGGTTCTTTTGCTTGCGCAATAGCACCATTGTTATCACAGAACAACTCAATCCCTTCCAGAGCACTAGGTATAATATCCAAATTGGCCAAGAACTTCTTTATCCAAACCGCTTCTTTAGCCGCTTCAACCGCCGCTAAATATTCCGATTCTCGTCAGTAGTCTCGCTATGGTGCTTTGCTTTGAGCTCTTCCAGCCACCGCTCCTCCATTTAGACAAAAGACGTACCCCGACCGAGAGCAAGAATCATCTCCGTCGGTTTGGAAGCTCGCATCGGTATAACCTTTAACAACCAACTCACTTTCACCTCCATAGACTAAGAACATGCCTTTAGTTCTTCTCAAGTACTTAAGGATGCTCTTAGCCGCAATCCAAGTGCTTCCCCGGATTTGCTTGGAACTCGCTACACATGCTCAAGGCATATGCAACATCTCGGTCGAGTACTTATCATGGCATACATGATAGACCCTATAGCCGAAGCATAAGGTATGCTACTCATTCGCTTCAACTCATCAGGCTCAGTTGGGCACTGACTCTTGCTAAGTGATATGCCATGTGACATGGGAATGAATCCTCTCTTCGAGTTTTCCATGTTGAACCTTGCAAGAACTTTATCAATATAAGTTTCTTGACTTAGTCCAATCATCCTTCGAGACCTATCTCTATGGATTTTAATTCCCAGTATGTACTCAGCTTCTCCAAGGTCCTTCATGGAGAAACAACTTTTCAACCATTCCTTGACTGACTCAAGCATTGGTATGTCATTTCCCATGAGTAGTATGTCATCTACATACAATACCAAGAAAACTAAGCTGCTCCCACTAAACTTCTTGTAAACACAAGACTCTTCTTCGCTTTTGAGGAAACCAAATTTCTTGATTGCCTCATCAAATCGAAGATTCCAGGTCCGAGATGCCTGCTTCAATCCATATATGGATCTTTGAAGCTTGCAAACCCTTTTAGGATTTTCTGGATCCTCAAAACCTTCAGGTTGTGTCATGTACACATCCTCATTCAAGAACCCATTCAAGAATGCAGTTTTGACATCCATCTGCCAAATTTCATAATCATGAAATGCAGCAATCGCTAAAAGTATCCGAATTGACTTAAGCATTGCTACTAGAGAAAAGGTCTCATCATAGTCTATACCATGAATTTGTCTGAATCCTTTTGCAACCAGTCTTGCTTTATAGACATAGACATTCCCATCTTTGTCTGTTTTCAATTTGAACACCCACTTGCATCTAATAGGGTTAACCCCATCAGGCAAGTCGACCAGGGTCCAAACCTTATTCTCAGACATGGAGTCTAATTCGGATTTCATGGCCTCAAGCCATTTCTCAGAGTCTGGGCACGTCAAAGCTTGTTTGTAGGTAGTAGGTTCTGAATTCTCCAAAATCATTATTTCAGAATTTTCAGTTAACAGGAAATCAACCAACCTCTTGTTTGGAATCCTTTCTCTACTAGACCTACGCGGGGCCTGAGCATCAAGAGAAATGTTCTCTTCAACTTCTTGAAGATCTTCGCTTGAATTAGATTCAAGTGGGACGGTAGGAGGTTCACGCGTTGAATACGTCATCTCCTGAACTAGACTTTCGTCTTGTCGGGCCGTCTCTGACATGGTGTGAACCACATCCAATTGTTGCTCATCTCGAATTTCTTCGAGAATTATATTACTCCCACTTGTCTTTCTAGAAACAAATTCCTTTTCAAGAAAGACACCATCACGAGCAACAAACACTTTGTTCTCTTGACGGTTATAGAAGTAATAACCCCTTGTCTCTTTTGGGTATCCCACAAAGAGACATTTATCTGACTTGGGTGCAAGTTTGTCTGACAGTAAACGTTTTACATAGACCTCATATCCCCAGATCTTAAGAAAAGACAAGTTTGGAGTTTTTCCATTCCATAACTCATATGGAGTATTTTCTACTGACCTTTGACGGGCTTCGTTTAGTGTGTGTGCAAATGCTTTCGAGAGCATATCCCCAAAAAGAAATCGGAAGATCGTAGAAGACTCATCATTGATCGAACCATATCCAATAAGGTCCGATTCCTCCTTTCAGATACACCATTTAACTGCGGTGTTCCTGGTGGAGTCAATTGTGAAAGAATTCCACAACCCTTCAAATGATCATCAAACTCTTGGCTCAAATATTCGCCACCACGATCGGATCGCAGTGCTTTAATTGTCTTACCAAGTTGATTTTGTACTTCATTCTGGAACTCTTTAAATTTATCAAAAGATTCTGATTTATGTTTCATTAAGTAGACATATCCATATCTACTCAAATCATCAGTGAAGGTAATGAAGTAATTAAACCCTCCCCTTGCCTTTGTGCTCATAGGACCACAAACATCTGTATGTATGAGGCTCAAGAGATCGCTGGCCTTTTCACCCTTTCCAGTAAATGGTGACTTTGTCATTTTCCCCATCAAGCATGATTCACATACATCAAATGATTCAAAATCAAATGATGGAAGAATGCCATCCTGTTGTAACTTTTGGATGCGCTTTTGGTTTATATGACCCATTCGACAATGCCAAATGTAGGTTAGGTTTGATTCATTTGATTTTTGTTTCTTGCTATCTATGTTATAGACTTGTAATGACTTATCAAGCACATATAAGCCATTTATCAATTTAGCACTAGCATAGAACATATTATTGTAAGAAATGGAACAACATTTGTTCTTAATTTCAAAACAAAACCCTTCGGAATCCAATACAGAAACAGAAATTATGTTCTTAGTTATAGAAGGAACAAAATAACAATTATTTAATTCTAAAACAAAGCCAGATGACAAATGCAGACTATAGCTTCCTATGGCAAGTGCAGCAACCCGTGCTCCATTTCCAACACGAAGCTCTACCTCGCCCTTTGCCAGCCTCCTACTTCTTTTTAGTCCCTGCACATCATTAATTATGTGAGAACCACAGCCGGTATCCAATACCCATAAAGAAGTAGAAGTCAAATTGATTTCTATAACAAATATCCCTGAAGTGGAAGCCCCATACTTCTTTTCCTCCAAGTATAGAGGGCAATTCCTCTTCCAGTGTCCTATCTTGTGACAATGGAAGCACTTGCTTTCCGCGGCCACCTTTGGCTTGGCGGTTGGCTTAAGTTTTTCAGCAACAACGACAACTTGCTTGCCTTTGTCCTTCTTTCCTGCCCATTTCTTCTTAAAACCCTTTCCCTTCTGAACCATTAGAACCTCTTTCTTTGGTTCTTTAGGGATATTCCTCTCAGCATTGACCAACAACCCGTGCAACTCTTGCAAAGTCTTTTCGCACTCATTCATGTTGAAGGTCATCCCGAATCGATTAAAGTTGTCGGCAATGAGTGGAGAATAATGTCAGTAGCCAACTCAACCCTGTAAGGGAATCCAAGTCGTTCCATGTTTTCGAAAAGACCCATCATAGCGAAAACATGTGGGCCAACAGCTTGACCCGGCTTCATGTGACATTCTAGTATCTCCCTATTAGTCTCATACCGCTCAACTCGAGCTTGTGTTTGAAACATAGCCCGCAGCTCTTGCATGATGGTATAAGCGTCCTTGGTTTCGAACCTCCTTTGGAGGTCCGGCTCCATGGCTGCTATCATCAAGCAAGTGATCGGCATGCACCTATCATTGGCCTGCTTAGCACGACGTTTGTCAGCTTCAGACGACTCATCAGTAATCACAGGAAGTGGGGTTTCTAAGACATCCTCTCGACCCTCAGACCTCAATACAAGTCTTAAGGTTCTTTCCCAGTTGATGAAATTTTCACCATTCAGCCTGTCCTTTTCAAGGAAAGGACGAATGTTGAAAACAGAGTTGTTGTTGTTGTTAGACATAGTATCTACAGACAGAATAAAACAAAGTTCAATATTATGTTTATAAAACAACCTAAAACATGCAAAGGTTTCTAGGTTGATCACTGATTCAATTTTAATGTCCCATTTGAATAAGTGAATACAAGATCCTATCAACATGCAACACTAAGCAGACGGATGCCTTATCTTAACGTTACATTCTCAAGGTAAGTAAACTCCTTTACTAATTATAACACTTTATAATTCTTGTTTAGATTGGTAAACATCGCATGCTTAACTATCTCTTGCTTCAAAACCCAAAACGCTTTTGATGATTTTGTTAAGTATAACCAAACTAAGTAGTAAAATTCGCAATTTTACCTTATCTCCCAAAATTAATGATAATACCCTGCGGAGGCATGACCTATTACTTATTAATTAAGGGTTAATAAGCACTTTATGTTTGGAAAAGCTAACCTTAATATTTGCGGGACCTAAGTTTATTATGTTGTTATGAATTAGTGAACTCTAGCGCATCAACAAACAACATACAATAAACTTATAAGCATTTTAAATAATAATAAAATGCGAAAATAAAATGATCTAGTATGGCCCCTAATCCTAAGAACTAAGCATCAATGGCTCCTTCTTGGACTCTTCATGGATCTCCATCCATCTTAGCCATGGGCCTTCTCTTGATGGGCTCGTCTTTGGATTACATAAGTATCAAAATAATTTAAATAATAACTAAATTAAATAAATTACAAAAATACTTAACGATACGCAGATCGTATTTAAAATTACAAGAATACATCACGATACGCAGATCGTATTTTCTAACTTAATTTGGGCCATACTAGTCATACATAGTAATTATATCAAAATATAAAAGCCACATAATAATATCACATATTATACTTGCCAACAATTAAAATATCAAATATTCTTAATTAAAGCAAGAGGATAAAGAATTTAAGTCATTTCCAATCACCTAAAGATTCTATCCTATAAAATCTAGCCTACTAATTTTAATTAGATTAAAGAATAAAATTATGGAATTAATTTATGACCCAGTCAAAATTAACATAATTAACTTAATTTGAATTTGCTTAATTATCTCAAAAAAAAACTGTTTTACAAAATTTCAAAAAAAAAATATGTTGAGATATTGCTGAGTTACACGCTGTTGTTACAAACAAAAACAAAATTTTTTTTTTTTTTATTATTAAAACCGTGGAACACAGCCAGCAGCACAAAGGCTGCGCTGCCTTCCCACGCCAGCACTGCACACTGCAGAACTCCGGCCACCACGTCAAAGCGCCGTCACCGTAAACCGCCGGCAACCCCACTTGCGAGCCGACGCCGCAGCAGGCGCCCGCCGCCCGGCCCGGCCATCTCGCCCTGTTGCCCCACGTCGTGCGTCGCACGCCTGACCGCCCAGCCAGCAGACTCGCTATCCCTCGCCGACCACCAGACGGCAGACCACCGGAGCAGCCACCAGCCGTGGCTGCTCCTCTTCCTCCCTCCTTAAATTTTTTTTTTTATGGTTTTAATTTAGTTGAAAGAAATTAAAATTACAACATTTGTAAAATTAATTTAGTGATCTTAATTAAATTAAACATAAACTCTTTTATGCCTAATTCAGAAAATTAAATCAAAATCTCCATTTTAATTAATTTTAGGGTTATTCACATAAATTAATCTCTAATTCATATAAAACTCTTTTCACATGAATTAATTTTCATACATAAACAAATTTAAACATGAAAATCAGATTAATAATATGAACTTAATATTCGAAATAAAATCAGAATTTAAATTTCGAAAATAGGGTTGAATTTTCAAAAAATTCGGCCACTTTATATTGAAAAATTAAGCAATTAAATCTCCATTTAATCAATTCCAATTAATTATTCATTCCATAATTCAATTCCTCCCCTTAATCAAATTAAAATTAGTCATGAACACATCAAAATAAATCTAATTATTATGACCAAAAAATTATATGCAAGAGGCTAAAACTGATACCACTGTAGGATTATAAGTACTCTAAGCGAAATTTCATGAATCATATTCATAAGCACTTAAAACAGGATCTCATGCATATACATTCAAGGATCACATAATAGTTAAGAATTAACCTTTGACGCGTGATTTCCACAAAGCTCTTCGAGATCCGGAGATAGAACCGCAATTGAGATTCCTCTACTAGGTCCACGAATCCAGATCAATGCTCCACCAATGCTAGTTGGAAGGAAGAAGGACTCTTTTATTTCTTGGAGCAGTATTACGTAACTTTGAAAGAGAGAGAAAAGAGGAGAGAGAAAATAATGAGAGAATAAACTGACTGCTTTATTTTCTCACCCACACCTAATTATAGGAACTAATTAGGTTAGGAGTCCTCCCCTTTTCTACCTCCTTGGCCGGGCACTCCTAGAGTCCTACATGGGCTCTAGGTCATTCTTTATTGATCCGGATTGTGTAAGTGTGACCTTTGTAGGATCCATCTAATTGGGCTTCGGGTTGATTATTTACTAAACCTGAAGTTCTATAGCATCCTCTAGCAAGGCGTATAGACGACCCAATTTAATGAATTTATTATCTCCATAATATGATCCATGTTATATTTAGTAATTGCATTAGAGTCAAGGACACAATTCCTTCAGACTCTTGGTGTGAAAAACACCGAATACACTCGGGGGAAGGAATTATATGCAGGCCCGGCCCTGAGGGGTGGCAAGAGGGGCAACCGTCCAGGGCCCATACTCTAAAGGGGCCCAAAATTGAAAATATTACTTCTATCTCTCTAAAAGGGCCTGAATTGAAGTATTACAAGTGAAAATGCCCAAAACATAAAAAGATAAAAAAAAATTAACATACTCTAGAGTCTAGGCTCTAGCTGTCATGCTCTAGATGTCATGCGAGAAATACTAGTACTGAAGTTTGGACTTCCCTAGGGGCTATTACTGCCACTTCCCTCTCCTAGAATAGTATTACTATTTAAGTAGTAATAGGAGAGTATTATTACAACTTCTCTCTCCTAGGGCCTAGATGTCCTAACATTATTATTTAAGTTTGAGTTCCCTAGGCAACTTTACTTTTATGCATATATTAGAAAAATCATGTGCTGTAGCTAATTTACTCCCAAGCATTTAATTTATTTCAATCACTTAACAGGGCTATTTCGATTTTCTAAAATGGATTCCTAATTTTTATTCTAAATATTCTCCTATTACTATGTTCTTATAGTTTCATGAAAAAAAAATGAGTAAATAGCAATTTTGTTTCTCTCTATTGGCTAACTTATTAGGTCGGAATTTTTAGGTAGTTTTTGAACTTCAAAATTAGGTCTTGAACCCGAGACCTTTTTCGAGCTAAGTTAGTTGATCTTTAAATTACTGACTCCACTTGAATCGTATGAGATGTACATATTACTCCTTTTATATCCTCTTTACAAAATTCCCTACATTTCCGAAAAATTCATATAAATTGTGAGTTTCAATCACAAAACACATTTTATATCTTCTTTATAAAATTCCCTATATTTCCATAGTTTTTTTTTATAACTTCGTCGATTGTTTCTTCAAAAGTTGACCAGAAAAATAAAAATAGATATTATATTATTAAGTTATTTATTCGTAATACTATATATTACGTACAAATCAAAATTTACTAATGATACTATTAGAATTAAAAGGCCCTATATTTCATCTCGCCATGGGCCCATAAATTGTCTGGAACGGGCCTGATTATATGGCACCTAGTGAGATGTAAGCAACATGGAAGTCTTTCCCACCAAAGTAACCATAGGAAGAACTTAATTTTGGGCAAGGTGTGGCTTTTCCAGATCCAACATAGGTTTTGGGTCCTAGTGTTCTGAGGTAGCGCAGCTTCGTAAGCTTGAGCTAAAGAAAAACCCCTAGAAGTATTAAACGTTGAACACAAGGAGTCTTGAAGATGACCTTGAGGGGGGGGCATGCTAGCAATAGCCTCCAAAATTTGCATAGGGAGAATAACTTTGAGAGATTGAGCCCACACATGATCTTGGAAGAAATCACTAGCCTTACGGGAGTGTTCATCTTTAGTTAGGCGGCCATAAATGAATTTCCTAAGAGGGGAGTCCCTACCCAATGATCCCACCAAAAGGAAATGCTTTCCCCCATTCCCCACATTCCAAAAACCGCTAGATTCTAAAATTTCCCATCCATTAGCCATGCTTTTCCAAACATGAGAGCCTTTCTTTGAGCTAGATATGAAATTCTCCGAGATGTATTTAGATCCAATACATCTCTTTGCAAGGTTGTTTAGGCCTTGACTCATTTTCCAACAAAGCTTGGTCATGTATGCAATATTAAGAGCATGATTGTCCCTCACTCCAAGACCCCCCCCAAGTGTTTAGGTTTAGCAATAATTTCCTTAGCAACAAGATGTAACCCCCTCTTAGCTGCCGTGGTTCCCCACATAAAATTTCTACAAATTGTATCAATATCTTTAATTGTGGCTTTAAGAAGACATGAAGCTGGCATATAATACGGGGCCATAGTATCAAGGGTAGAGGTAACTAGGCACAAGCTCCCGGTCTTTGACAAGAAATTAGTTTTCCAAGAGGCTAAACGTTTCCAGATTTTTTCAACAATAAATTGAACCTCCCTTCTCTTTGGGCGTTTATGCGAAATAGGCATGCCTAAATATGTTAGTTTTTATTTTATGTAACTCCTAGAATATCTTGGACAATCTGTTTTGCTTCCTCATAAGTGTTAGGTGAGAAAATAAGCATACTTTTCCCCTCATTAAATTTTTGCCCCGACTCTTTACAACTCTCTAAGCACTTTTGTAGCCGAAAGTATGGTTGTTTTATCCGCACGACCAAACAAAAGAAGGTCGTCTGCGAACATGAGATGTGAAATATGGACTTTCTTTTTCCCCATCCAAAAAGGAGTCCAGTCTTTATTAAGGCGGGCACTATTGATTTTGGTAGAAAGGGTCTCAAGGCAGAGGTTAAACAGGTAGGGAAACATAGGGTCACCTTGCCGTAGGCCTCTAGAGTGATTAAAAGCTTCCGTTTTCCTACCATTGACAAGGATAGATGAGGATGCTTGGGAGATGCAATTCATTATTAGGTTAATAGAATAAATATCGTCCAGGTTTTGATTACGGAGACACTCATGCATAAATGCCCATTCAATTATGTCATACGCTTTTTCCAAGTCTACCTTCATTACAAACCACCCCGTTTTACCCTTCTTTTGGTTCATAGAATGCAAGACTTCAGAAGCCACCACCAAATTAACATCCGGACCCCGACCCTTAATAAAATTCTTTGAAATCCAATATGGAATTAAGAGCCTTTTGGATTCCATTGAGTCTAGCTATGGCTCTAGCTTTTCCATGGTAAAGATTTTGAAACGTATGCTCGTTCCAATACATTATAGCATCTTTAAGATGATCCAAGGCACCTTCTAAAGGTCTCACCCCCAGGCCATTCTCTTTCCACAGTTGGGTGGAAATCCGGGTGCAACAACCACATTGGTTCGAAGCAAAATGGTTTCGGATTAGAATCAACACAATTTTTGACACTTTTAACAATAATGGGACAGTGGTCAGAGGTAATGCGAGGTAGATGCCACACACTAGTGTCCGGGAATTTTTGGAACCAACTAGGATTACCCCAATCCCTATCAATTCATTCATAAACCGGATTATTCCTTTGCCAATTCGCCCAAGTAAATCTTGGACCATTAAACCCGATATCTATCAAGTGGCAGTAGTTCATGTTATCCGCATAAGTTTCACATCTACTTCTCACAACCGGTCTCCCAACAAGTTTCTCCGATTGACAAACCACCTCATTAAAATCCCTAATGGTTAGCCATGGTTCATTTATATTATCAGCAATATTTTTTAAATCACACCACAAATTTTTCCTAGCAACAAATCGAGTACTAGCATAAATTGCAGTTAATAAAAAGGAAGAATGAGGAGTTGAGTTACATACCTCCACAAGCCCATGTACCCACTTCCTATTCTCAGCATGCACGTGGAAGGATATGTTTGTTGCCCTCCACATAATAAGAATTCCACCCGAGAAGCTTACCGGAGCCTTTAAAAACCATGAGCCAAAGTTCAATTCTTTCATTACCAATTCAGTTTTTTCATAACTGACCCAAGTTTCAGAGAGGATAACAAGATTCGGGTATGTTGTTGAACAATATAACGGAAGTTCGGTTGAAAGGAAGGCCTTCCGATGCCTCGTACGTTCCAGTACATGATACACATATTATTTGGAAGGTGAGTGGTTCGTTTTAGGGTCTGAATCGTTTCCTCCTCCTCTGCGACTAGTGGGTCGAGTTCCCTTTTGGTTATGGGACACACCCATAAACTTCTCATTGGCCTAAGAGCTAGCTCTGAGCAACGTTGGCTTTTTCTGCCGCTTACCACGTCCCATGACATTGTCAACTGCATTTGACGCAGGGGACTCACAACTTGCCCAAACAGCAGAGAGTTGGAGACTTGGAGTTGCTTATCGCTGTGATCCTCATGGGCATGGTTTTGATCCGATAAACAAGTCTTAACCGGGGAATCAAAGGCGATGGATCGAGCCATGGGCCTAGGTTTTGAAGTAGACTCCTTTCCTCGGTCTCTGTCCCGGCCTGATTTTTCAATATCCAATGCACCACTGGGCGCATCACCTTCGGAAGGTGGCTCATCTACTGGTATCGGGGTAAGTGTGCAATCGGAATCCATTCGTTGTTGACATACGTCGTGATATTCTTGTCTATCTCCCCCAATTTTTTCGGGTGGAGAATCAGCTTTTTCACCGCATGGAGAGTTAGGAAAGTCCAACCCTCTCCTTTTGCGTCCTTAAGGAGATAGTCGACATAGCCCACGTTGAACTCCGGGCTCTGGGGTAGTACATGCCTGGTGAAGTGAATTGAGTCTAGGATGTTGAATCTTTTCACCCTGGGAGGGGAGATCGCCGGTGGGGAGTTCGGTGGTGATGTGGGAGTAGCGGTGTAGTGGATTGGACTGGATTGGACTTTGCCAAATCCAAATCCAAATCCAGTCCAAAGTCTTTTGGACTCGAGAAATTGAGTCCAAGTCCGATCCAAATATTTTTTGAGTCCAGTCCAGTCCGATAATTTTTTTCTTGAGTCCGAATCCAGTCCAGTCCATTTCGATTATTATATTATTTTTTTTCCACCGATTTAGATTCAATGATTCACAGCGTTTTCTCATAATTGAATTTGAAAAATTAAGCTCATTATATTCATTCCATAAAATAAGTCACATACATTTTTTATATTATATATATAAATATTAGGGATATTATCTCAGATAACCCTGACATATAGGTCTTTTTCCAATATAACCCTGACTTTGGCAGCCCTGTCTCCGATAACCCTGAACTTGATTTTTGTCTTTAAACCTGACGGAATTGTTAACGACGTTAACTATTTTCAAACAAAAATACTTACTGTATTTCTTTTAGAAAAAAAAAAACCAAACTCATCTTTTTCTCTCTCTTGTTCTTCATATCTTCTCAAGCATTCATCAATGGTTACCATGAAAACTAAATTAGAGCAATGGATATAACTTCATTCTCTCTCTTGTTCTTCCTACTATATTTTGCAATCTGACCAAATGAACTTAAGAACCGATTTCCAGAAAATAAATATCTGAATTTATAACAAATTCATAAAGCTTCAACAATAAACTGAAACAAATTAAAGGAGATTCCAATAATCCAATCAAGAAATCAATAAAAAAAAAAGAGGAGGAGAGAGAAAATTTTAATCGAAATAGCAGCTAACAACAATGGTGAGTATGAAGCTGAAATCCGAAGGAGAACAGTAACGATTTCATTGACTAAAGAACAACAGCAATTTGCGCGGTCAATTCATTCGATTTCCAAGAACAAATCTCGAAAAGTGATGGAGAATTGGAAAAATTAACATTAGCCAAATACGAAGAACATCCACTTCGCGACCCCTTGATTCACGAATCAACGTCGTACCATTTCGAAATCAATTTCAAAAACAAGGAAGATATCAATGGGGGGAGGAGGAGAGAGAAATTGAGAGAAATCCATTTCAGTAAACAAGAAGATGAATGAAGAGTTTGGAGGAACAAGAATGAATAGTCCTCCGCAAACTCGATTTGAGAAATTCAATGAATTTAGGAGTTTGTGGTTGTGGTTGTTGGTGTTGTATGACAGCATCTTTGCTGCTAATCTTCTCTCTTTCCTCTTCCGCATTGAAATTTACTTGTTAATTATGGGACAAAAATTAATCTCCTCTACTAAGAAAAATCAAAGGTGAAGTGAAGATTAACAATCAACTGTCTTTGCTTAAACTTAGTATGAAAGTCATGAAATCTGGATTTGGAGAGAGAGAGAGAAAGAGGGGAGATGAAGACATAATAGGGGATGAAGAACAAAAGAGAGAGGATGAAGAACATAAAATATTTTTTTTTTATTATAAAAAAATAGGTTTTTAATTATAGATGTCAAAATAGTTAACGCCGTTAACAATTCCGTCAAGTTTAATGACAAAATCAAGTTCAGGGTTATCGGAGATAGGGCTGCCAAAGTCGGGGTTATATTGGAAAAAAGCCTATAAGTCAAGGTTATCTGAGATAATATCCCTAAATATTAAATATATATACATTATATATATAAATATTAAATGTATATTATATATATAAATATTTTTGGACTGGACTGGACTTATTGGACTCCAAAGGAGTGAGTCCAAATCCAGTCCGAAAATATTTGGAATCGAAAATTTGAGTCCACAAGTCCAGTCCAAAAAAATTTCAGTCCAGTCCAGTCCGACAAGTTTGGACTGGACTGGATTGGACTTTTCGCAGTCCGCTTACACCCCACAGTGGGAGGGGGCGAGTGACAAACAATTTCCGTCTGAGGAGGAAATGGATTCATTTTTGGGGTTTGGAGTTTGTTTTTAGGAGTGGTTTTTGGGATTTTTTTGTTAGGGGTGGATTTCAGGTCGTTTTGTGGGGGTATTAATTTTGGCGTTTTAGCCTCCTCTGGTACATGAAAGTATAGGGGTTGAGGAATTACACTCCGGGCTTCGGGGATGATAGGACTCTTCATCAGCTCTCCTCCACGTTTCTCCCTGTTATGGGTTAAGGAGGGAGGAGAATTACCAAAATCTTCAGAGATCTCTGCCAAAGCTTCAAAAGCATTTTTTATGGAACAACTTTTCTCCTTCTAAGTAAGAAGGTTCTGTGGCGTCTTGTCATTCTCCAAGGAGGAGACAATTTTTTCCTTTTGCTGGGCAGGGGTTGGTGGCTTTTGGGTCCATTTTTTTTGTGGGCGGTTTTGTTTCCCCTGGCCTCCCTTTTTACAAAATTTTGACTTTTGATATTTGGGCCACCAAATCTTCTTTAGGTTTTGCTTTTTTCTTCGGTGTTTTCCATGGATGTTCACCTTCCCAGCTGGACTTTTTGGGTTGTTTATCTTGCTCTTCATTCCTTTCCTTGCAGATTTTCGCTGAATAACCAATGCCTTGACAATGGTGACAAAATCATGGCCCCCTCTTGGACAAAAATCTCTGGGAAACATTTTCCAATCCAAAGACCAGATGGCATTTTATGTCCTTTCTTCGCTAATACACACACGTGCGTATCTTCTCTTTTCTCCTTCTAGCGAACTTGCGTCAATTTTTATTGTCTCACCAATAACATTTCTAGCTTTGTGGAGGATTTCTTTTTAATATAATTCACTTGGCAACTCTGGAAAATACACCCATACTGGCGCTTTTTCAATCGAGGCAGAGGAGGGTTTAAACCCAGGACACCAACATTGAATTTGAACATGGCTACCCAAAATATTCCATGGGCCAGAGGCCATAATTCTACTCCTCTCTTCCATAGATGCACAAATAACTGTATAATATCCCTTTCCTATGGAAGAGAATTCAAGGATTTTTTCCGGTTTCCACGCTTTTGATAGCTCTGCCTTTAGGAACTCTTTAGAAAAAGATCTACCTAGGACTTTGCATATAATGGCCGTAGACCACGGTTTGATGAATTCTTCATACTCCCTTTTAGAAACTGGGATGAAGAACTTATACCATCTACTGGGGGGAGAAGATGCATATGGAATAGATGGTGATGAAGGGGTCACCAACTCCGAAAGAATGGTTCCCTGACTTGGGTTAGGGACAGACAATGAATCCTTGAACGATCTCCCTGGTTTACTGGGCTCCAGTGGGCTCTTCGAGATTGTGGCAGTCGGACACGGGGGCTGGAGGCATGAACTTTGTGCCGTGAGGGCGGTGGGGGGTTGAACTTGTGGATCCTTTTCAGGATCCTTTTGTGGAGCTTTTCTCTCTCTAAACTTTCCATGTATTCAAACAACCTTTTGTATTTTGTTTTGTTAATTTCTTTTTTTTTAAATGAATGCCTTTTTGTTTCACTTGAAAGCTGAAGACCTACTCCCTTTTCTAATTTCTTTTTGTTTGACATTTATTGTCTTAATTATTTCATATCCAACTCTTAGTTCCTAAATATTGATTTATCTATCACACATTTTTTAAAATTGTTTGATTAGTTTTCAAACCAATACAACAATTTGACTATATTATACACTTTTTATATACTAAGTTTGACCAAGTAAAATAAAATAATTATGTAATATATGTTGAACTTGTTGATCTCTATGATGTATACTTTTAACTTAAACTATTATACCTTTTAGTACAGCTAAGTATTAAGAAATAAATAGTCAAATTTGTGTATTTGAGAGTATAAAGTCAAATTGCTATATATGCTAATAAGATAGATGGAGTATTGAAATATATTACAACGAAAGTATTTTATAATAATTGATGTATACAATGTAAAGTTTTAGCTTTGTCATCCAAAAACTCAGTTTCTCATCCAAAAACTCAGTTTCTCATTCTCAATACGTGTCACGAAATTATTGTCCCCAAATTCAAAATCATAGATCCGCCCATGAGGGGAGTAGCCCCTTTTCCTTATAAAGTGAACCCATATATCTTCTTTTTATTAACTTAGGACACTTACATGTCCCTTTTTCAATTGGCGTAGAGCAACTTAACCCACTTTGATCACATACAAGGTTGGCAGAGTTCCATCCTAACTCACATGTGGGTTATACTCTTAACACATTGGAGGTAGAGGAGTGAGAAGCGAGAGGTTTATTCCAAATTCGGAAATGAAAGTCCACTCACTTTCCAAACAACACAAGAAATTAGAATTATTTTCAACAAAAAAAGAATTTAGATTTATTAATTTCAAAAAACTTAGTTTTGCCAAACGATTTATGACACGTAATAGCTCTATTTATCCAAACATATCCTAAATATCTATATCACTAGCTTTGGCTTGAACTTAGCTCGATATATAATATACAACTTCATATGGAAATGTTTTTTAAATGGATTCATTTAAATATTTTGACCTAGATCTTCATTATTATTTCAAACTTTAAACAAATTTAGTTTATTAATTATATTGTTCTACCTGTTATTAAGTAGATGCTCCATTTTGACTTGCACACTTATCAATGCATAACTTTGATAATTAATAATCCTAATTATTCATTAGTAAAAAAAAATTATAAAAAAATTGGTATATTAATATACGTCCAGATAAGTTTAATAACATTTTGTATGTTAACATTGATTTTTATACATCTATAGAAAAATATATGGTCAAAGTAGAGTCTAATTAATTACTGCAAAGTCAAAGTGGAACATCTATTTAAAACATAGGGAATATAGATTAAGAAGAATATCTAAGATTTCTCGGTTAAAAAAAATAAATTTTTTAAATGAATATTTTTGTTTCCAAAAAACATTACAAATGATTTAATTTCTTTTTCTTTATTTTGAGAATATTTTGTAATAAATAGATAGATGTGACTAAAATTTTGGATTTTTGGGATTGAGAGAGTATGGGAAATGACGAGTTGATCTCGAAGATATGTGTTAGAGGTGTTTAAAAAAGCCCGGTCCGGCCCGAATTTTGGGGCGGGCTTGGGTAAAAAAAATTGGCACGCGGTCGGACCCAACCCGATTTTTTTTGCTTGGGGACGGGTTTTGGGCAACCCAAAAATGACTTTTTAGTCTATTTTTTGGCCCGGCCCGATTTTGGCCCGAAAAGTCCGTCCTTTTTTGGCCCGAAATACCGGGCTTTAGGCACAAAATTTTGGCCCGGCTTGGCCCATGATCACCTCTAATATGTGTATAGTAAAATATCAAGTGGTATTTTTGTAATAAATCCAAAATTACATATTATCATACTGATTAAATATATCTATAATTTAGTGTTTTTCCTTTTATTTCTATATAAAAACTTTAATTCATGAGAGTGCAAAAGTAGATTTAATTGGTCCATAAGATAGTAGTAGTATATTATTTTGGGTTCATTATAAATATGCATTTAATATGCTTATATTTTGGGTTATTTTAGTAATCTTATATTAGAGGGATAATTGGAGGGAGTAGTTAACTATGGTTAGTAAATTCTGATTTTGTTAGTGCTTTTTAAAGTTTTTCTACTTATAAGGTAGTTTTGTAAAATAAACATGATATAAGGTAGTTTTTCTTAAAAAGGTGTCTTTAATAGGTAGTTTCTGACAATTTTTCCTAAATTAAACAAAGTTATTACAATCAGTGATGTAAGCATTCATACACAAATTATGGGGATTGAGAAAGGTAGTTACATTCATGCATCCATCTCCTGTCTCCTTGCCCCTTGGCAAGCATATCCGTTGTCAGATTGTAGAAGCTGAAGAGCCTGGAGGCAGTCTGTATACATAAATGTTAGTTCTGGATTCCGACACTTGATATGCTATTGTATCATTGTATGTATAATTCTAAGATCAATGGGTCACTATTCAAGAGAGTATGAAGTTCCGTTCATAAACAGAGGCACAAATAAAAGTAGAAAGGAAAAGAAAAAAATCTGACCTTAAATGTTATGAGCGCAGTCTGCACCCTTTGGCCTTTGAAACTGAAATTTTCAATTAAATGCAGGAATTTGCAATTTGAAGAATCTTCGAGAGTTGTATCTTCAATATAATGCTTTTCGTGGAGGCCACCTTTCATGTATGGCCAATTTGACATCCTTACAGCACTTAAACCTCTCAGATAACTTTTTTTATGGCAAATTTTCTCTGAGTTCTTTGGTTAACCTTTCAAAACTTGAAACTTTGATACTTTCAAGAAATAGTCTAGAAGTCCAAACTGAAGATTCACTGTGGCAACCCACATTCCAGCTGCAGTACCTCGGTTTAGAGAACTGCAGTTTGAATCAACCAGGTGGAACTTTCCCCAAATTTCTGTATCATCAGTACAATCTTTTTACCGTCGACCTCTCCCATAACAACTTAGTTGGTACCTTCCCTACTTGGTTGCTAAACAATAACTCTCATCTTATAGCTTTGAATTTGATGAACAACCGTCTCACTGGATATCTTCGGTTTTCTAGATATGCTAATTATTCCTTGGATTCTTTGGGAATATCTAGTAATCATTTTCAAGGTCAACTCCCTGATAATATTGGCTATATGTTCTTCCAAATGGGGTATTTAAACATATCTTCAAACAATTTCGAAGGAATCATCCCAACTTCAATTGGTCATATGAGCGAATTATATTGTCTTGATTTGTCAAAAAATAACCTCTCTGGAGAATTGCCAAGCCTATTGCTTCGTAACGAGAATTTGGGTGTCTTAGTGCTATCCGACAACAGCCTACAAGGGGATATAGTTCCAGAGCATATGAACCTTCCAAAATTGTGGTGGCTGAACTTAAGTAACAACAGCTTTGGTGGAACCATGAATGATGCGCTTCTTCAAAGCTCAACGTATTTGAATTACTTAGATATCTCGAACAACAAGGTAACAGGTCAGCTTCCTGGATGGATTGATGATTTGAATATGCTGCACATTTTATCAGTATCAGATAACTTTTTCCAAGGCCAAATTCCAAAAGATATATGCAATCTTTCTGAGCTTAATTATTTAGACCTCTCAGGGAACTTCACTGGACCTATACCTTCATGCTCCAATTTCCAATCATTATATTATATGCATCTACAGAACAACAGCCTCACAGGAGACGTACCAATCGGATTGTCAAACTGCTCAAACCTAGAATCTCTTGATCTAAGGGATAATCAACTTTCAGATAGTATTCCAAGGTGGATTCACAGTCTCTCAAACTTAACAATGCTCTTGTTAGGAGGAAATAATCTACATGGCCAAGTCCCAGAACGGATATGTGAGTTAAGAAATTTGAACCTATTAGATCTTTCCCGTAACAACTTATCAGGTGAAATACCAACATGCTTCGGGATGATGTCATTTGGGTTGACAGCAATTGAAAATTACCTCAACAGAAATATATTTGGGGAAACAATGTACGGAGACTTCAGAAATTTTCCGTTTTACCCTATCGATGCAGAAGTAAAGTTCCTCGCAAAGAATCAGTATCTTTCTTACAGAGGTGGCAATCTTCACCTTATGTCTGGATTGGATCTGTCTAACAACAAATTTACCGGGGTAATACCATCAGAGTTGGGGGATTTGGTACATGTTCATTCATTAAACTTGTCACATAACTTTTTTTCTAGGTTCATTCCAAAAACTTTCTCCAGCCTAAAGCAGATCGAAAGCTTAGACCTCTCGTCCAATAACTTGAGTGGCATGATCCCTACTGAACTTATTGAGCTCAACTTCTTGGAGGTTTTTAATTTGTCATACAACAACCTGAAAGGGAAAATTCTGGAGACCCAACAATTTTCCAGCTTTGATGAAAACAGCTATCTCGGGAATCCTGGACTTTGTGGCTCTCTCGTGAACAAATCCTGTGATCCTGACAAAGAAGTGCCTCCTTTTAGCCCCACCAAAGCAGATGGGGATGGAAATGCAGGATTCGACATGGTAGACTTCTTCTGGAGTTTTAGTATGTCCTGTGCTACAATGTTTGTAGCAACTCTAGTAATCCTCTACATCAACCCTCAATGGCGTGGCGCATGGTTTGACTTTGTTGATTGGCATATTCTTTGGCGGTTTCCAAACTTATAATTGTCTTGTGTATTAAGTTTTTGTTGACAGATTCAGTACTGGTGTTTGTTTGCTCTTTTGCAAGTGTCGTTGTAATAGTATGATAATTATGTTATGAAAACATTGGACTGATAACTATAACCCAGAAAGGCTAGCCAAACTTGGAAATTGTCTAATGCAAAAGCAAGGATCTATCTCTAATCCTTGAAGCTTCCATTGCAGATTAATAAATCCAACCCCTTTTCTTGTTACTCAGTACCGTTAGTAATCATTTCTTTGGTCAAAACAAACAAGACCAAAGATTTTGTACTAATTTCTTCATGAACCTTGAAAACAGAAAGCTTTCTAAAGAATTAATAGTCTTAATAAAATCTAAGAATGCCAAAAGAAATAAATCCATCCAGTTAAAGCATTCTGTAGATGTGAAAGAGAATGCTATAAGGATCAGTTTTACTGTGATTAAGGAATATAAGTATATAAAATCTACGTGTGAAATTAACTGATGCCTGTGTGTATTTTAGAACATAACCACCACCAGAAATAATCAGTATAGCGAGAACAGAGGAAACTCGAGCCGCTGGTCACAGAGAAAGATCAGCCAAGTCAAAACTTCTTTCCACAGCTTTGCACCAGGAACCCACCTTCTTCTTCCTTGATTCCTCCTCCAATGTAGGACGAAAGACACGAGCTGTCTTAGCTCTTTCATCAGTTGAAAATATCTGATCTTGTTTCCAAACACCAACAGCTAATCCTGCTGCATAGGCTGCTCCAAGAGCTGTCGTCTCTATATTTTCAGGTCTTAGCACTGGACTGCCCAGTAAATCAGCCTGCCAAGTGCCAACATGAAACAGTGTAACTACTTACGAAAGAAAACAAAAGAAGGACTATATTGCAGTGCGATGAAAAGATCAAAGCTAACTAGAAATACTGAAGTCCTAAATTTTTTTGAACAGTAGTGAAAAAATCAAGGGAATCATGTAAGGAAGAACCTGAATTTGCATCAAAAGGTTGTTTACAGTAGCACCCCCATCCACTCTTAGCAAGAATTCACCCTTTTCATTCTTGACCTCACCTTTTTCCCCTGCATCCTTATGCATAGAATCCAAAACATCCTTGACCTGAAAACACATACTCTCAAGCACAGCCCGGCAAATGTGTGACTTGTTAGTAAACCTTGTCATTCCAACACAAACACCACGTGCATCATCACGCCACCATGGAGCAAACAGTCCATTAAATGCTGGAACAAAATATACACCACCCGTTGAATCAACTTTTGAAGCCAACTCTTCAATCTCACCAGAACTTTTTATTATACCAAGACCGTCTCTAAGCCACTGAACAGCTGCTCCTGCGATTGCTATAGAGCCCTCTAGCGCATAGTTTGTTGGTGCTGAAGGCCCGAGTTTATATGCCATTGTGGTTAATAGTCCATGCTTCGAATGCACTATCTCTGCACCGGTGTTGAGGAGTATAAAAGCACCTGTTCCGTAAGTGCTTTTTGCCTCCCCTCTTCCACAAGCCTGCCCTAGCATTGCTGCATGCTGGTCACCTAAACATCCAGCAATAGGGACACCTGGGATAGGCCAGCCAGTCCCTATATTTCCAATTACCTCAGAATTACTTACGATTTTAGGCAAAATTTTAGGAGGGATTTCAAGGGCCTTCAATGTTTCCTCATCCCAATTCAGAGTCTTCAGATTCATTAGCATAGTTCGTGATGCATTTGATACATCAGTTACATGTACTCCATTTTTCGGCCCTCCGGTTAAGTTCCAAATCAACCAAGTGTCAACTGTTCCAAAAAGAGCATCCCCACTTTTGACGGCATCTCTAACCGGTTCTACATTCTCCAGCAACCACAACAGCTTTGTTGCACTGAAATAAGTGCTAATAGGCAAACCACACGATGGCTCAAAATGATTACGCCCACCTGATAAATCCTTCTCCAGTCTCCTACATTAAAGGAACACCAGAATGTTCAGACTTCAGAAAAAGCACTTACTGGCTGCAAAATGTACAGCATTGACAAATTATTTGAATATTCAGGAATCGTAACTTAGGAGCACATACTTATCAAACGAAAGAAGACCAAATGTTACACCATTGTTTTCTATTGACTTATGGAAAGGATACAAAAGGAAAACAAAGGGATGCTAACATATGCTCACCTTGATCAAAATGACTTCAAGAGGAACAAGAAGATTTATATTCTGCATTGTCTCTAGATATATAATTTGTTTAGCAAGTTATATGGGGCATATTAGCAAAACAGTATTAAACTTGGAAATTTTTCTCCTGGAGAATAGTGAGCCTACCCTTAATAAGTAAGAATTGTCTAGCACATCTACACAAATGGATATACTTGCAGTCCCCCTTCACCCCCCCTTTGCTTTCTACGTCCTTGATCCTCCCTTGACCTTGCCACCCACTTACCCCCAATCATAGACTATTGGAATTAATACTCACAAGAGCATGTGTGTATGAAATGAACTCAATAAAGGCTGATAGCACTCATGTCCAACATTTACAAAGATACAACTTTCTTCCTTTTATGTGCTTGTGCTAGAGCCCAAGACCTAACATAAGCAAAATCTGGCCAATACCCCAACATTTAGCTTCCACTAAATAGAATTATCTCCATGACCCCTAATTACTTGCCACAATCATCTCCTTTATAGATCTTCACAATTTGCTTTTCGAAATACTCTTTCTATGACTCTTGAAACTCAATTAAACATATTTCATCCTCTTGTATATACATCAAAATTATAAGTAAGCACTTCTATTTCGTCATTGCGAGTACACATGATTAGAGGATGCAGTGTTGACCTTGAAAGTACTGAATAGTGCCTCAAAATCATCTACAAGGAAGTGACCTATACCATGTGACCATGATAAAGAAATCATTAAGATTTTTCCTCTTTCTAATGGCTACATATACTCCCTGACACTGTTTAATCATCACAATCTCTTGCAAATGTGGGATTCACTGATCCTGTTTCAACCCAACCATTCCCTCAATTCATCCCCTAACAAAATCAGAGATATGTTTCTACAAGAATTCACCTTTCTCTCCCTTCTTTTCGGAACCGCAATAATTATAAAGCAACAAATAAGAAAACAACAATGTCATCCAAGTGCTACTCAATTAAAGCAACCAGAGCAATTCGTACTCGATCAAATCAACAACATAAACTATGCAATGTCACAAAGAACCAAGCAACACAACTATAATTTCATACACTCCTATATAGTTTATATACCATTTATAGTAAATCATAGATCAATATAAACCCAGAAACAAAACAAAAACAACAAAATAAAAATCATATAAGAACCTGCAAATGGAACTAGTACGAACATCCATCCAAACAATGGCATTATAAAGAGGAAGCCCAGTTGATTTACTCCAAATGACAGTTGTCTCCCTCTGATTGGTGATCCCAATAGCTTTCAACCCACTATCAACATTATGTCCTTCAGCTGTTGCCTTATCCAACGCTTTTATAATACAAATTCTAACGCTTTCCAATATCTCCATTGGATCATGCTCCACCCACCTTTTTTCAAAAAAAGAAAAAACACCCAGAAAATCAAATATAATCAGCGCAAAAAACCCAGAAAATACCACCAATTATTTTCACAAAAATCGAAAAAAAACTCTCAGAGGTAAATTCACAAACACATACCCTGCAACAGGGTAAAACTGGGTAAATTCAATTTGATGAGATCCAATGGTTTTTGCAGATCTATTATAGATGATAAATCGAGTGCTTGTTGTTCCTTGATCGATTGAACCAATGAATATATCTTCTGATTTCGACATTTTTGTTGTCTCTGTAATTTCCCTGTTTCGATCAATTCGATGTGTAGAAGAAGAAGATGATGATATGATGAAATGAGAAAAGGAAGGAGCGTTGAAACCGTTGAGAATGTAACGATAAATGGAGTGTAAAGTTGGAAGAAGGAAAAATATTATATTTCCTTATTTTTGGGAAGTTGGGAAAAGGTTGACCAATCTTTATCCAATAATGGTGGATGTATAATGTGATTATCTGATCACCGATTATTGGACAGTTGAGTCAATGCTGGCGTGCACGGATAGGAAGTATGGGTTTTTATTATAAAGAAGAGGACAAATGATATATTTTTTGACATCGGAGAAATTTGCATTAATTGAAAACGGAAGTACAAGTTATATGGATTACATCTGAACGATAAACAACAACTAAACAAACCCTAAAATGAGCTACACTAGCTCTTACAACCCAACGAAAAAAAAACAACCTAGACATTACAAACCATCGTGCTACCTTACCAGTTCGACGTTCTATGCAGAGGATGTGACGGAAAATACATAGGGAACTTCCCTTCGTTGTTTGTTGAAGGAGATGACCTTTGTGTCTTGCAGCTGAAATACCGGTGACATGTGATGGATACCGTTGAGAGATTAAACCAAAACGATCTTCAAAGATGGATTGTCAAATATGTTCTTGTGAAACCATTGGTTCACAAGACAGTAAATTCCAAGGCCATTAAATTACTAACTTTACCTGACGACATTCCAGGTGACACTTGTCTATGCGATCACATTGCATTATCGTCTAAGAAGAAGGTGTGTGCAAGGTGACTTACGAAAAGTCTCCTTTATTTAGATAACCTAGAAAGATAAAATCCGTTAATTGTTTTAGTCACATTCTCCTAATCCTCCATATTAACATACTTCTTTTGTAAAGTGATTCATTTAGTTAATTTTGTAACGATTTACTCATAATAGGATTTTCTTATAGGTTTGATCTCCTCAACTTATTAAAATAAGTTTTGGTAACAATAAGTTAAGTTCAGTGAATACTAGTTAAGTTCAATAAGGATACGTTCACCAAAAACAAGTTAATTTCAGCAAACATAAGTTAATTTCAGTAAAAATAAGTTTAATTCAACAAAAATAAGTTCATTTTAACAAAGATAAAATTCAATAAATTTCAGTTGAAGAGAACATACCTAAATTATATATTATATCTTATAGTATTTTATAATATTTTTTAGGGCATAATTTTAAAAATAGTATAGGGGCTCTAAAACATATAAAACGTCCCTAGAAATATGCCCTTCCAACTTTCCAAGTTGTAACATTTGATTTGGGTGCTTCGAGCAATTGAGCTACCAAACATGTGTTTTATGTGAGATAAGACTCTGTTCTATTGGACTGGATTAATGGAAATTCAGTTCACTTCAGTTAGTTTTTTTCTCACAATTTTAATTTAGTTTAGAAAAATTAAGTTCAGTTCAGTCCAAAAGAACATAGCTTAAATATTAAAACCAACAACCTCGGTGAAATTTTGAACCAAATCAAACATAGTTGAAGGCTTGAAGCGTATTCATCTTGATGAAGGATATCAAATTTCCAAACCAAAATTTGAAAATTCTATATGATAATCTATACTAATATATTAAAAGACGTTCCTAAGCAAGGAACGATGCCACGTGGCGCCTTCGTTTGGAGTATTTTATGCTATGTAATCCACATACACTAAAAAAAATAGAAAATGCATTATGTAAGATTTGATCCCGAGATCACAAGCATATATACTAATGTCTTAACCACTAAACCAAGTGATACTTGATGTTATTATTTCAAAGTAAAATATTAATAAATAAAATATATAATTACCCGGGACGTAGTCCGGACCTAAAAACTAGTTATTTATTAATAATGTCATGAAAATCACATTACAATTTGTATCATGATTTACTTGGACCTATTCCTGGTTCTAAAGCCTGAAGCCCAATAGCTGTATATGCTTTGCCATCAGCAATTACTTCACCTTGTAGGAAAACATGGGCTTAGGCCCCATCGTAAATTTTGAGCTCCATATCAAACCCTGAGTTTCGACCTCTGCCCCCCTTATGAACTTCTTCAATTTGCGCTAGGCTTTGATGTGTGAACTTGCTTAGATTGTGCCAAAATTCTAGTCATAAGACTAAATTATCTAGAAAGAAATTCAATGGCGTCGATTTCTTAAAAAGGAAGTGCTATTTGACTCTCCTGCATTGTACATAGTTGATAAAGCTTTGGGTAGACTTGTGTTATGCAATATATAGTAACCAATTTGTCCAAAGTTCAACAAGGGCCCGTTGATTAGTGGTCATAGACGATGGTATTGATAACGCATTGTAATATATAACTAGTTATTAGGCCCGGGCAAAGCCCCGGGTAAGAAAAAATTTCATTTATTAATATTGTACTTTGATATGATAACACTAAATACAACTCTTGCAGTGGTTAAAAAACTTTAAGATACGTAAGCTTGGTCATGGGATCAAAACCTATACTATGCAATTTCTAATTTTTTTTATTGTACATGGATTACATGAACTAAAACTCCCTAGGGAGAGCGTCACGTGGCACCGTTCCTGATTTACGCACGCCTTTTAGTATAGATAGTATAGATGGTGTATGGTAGGGATATAATTGATGCTCTAGTCAGCTATCGACGATATGTCTTTGCTTGCAGCCATTGCATTTAATGAGTTAAAGATATACACTTTCTGTAACGGAGCAATATTATTGCTTATTATAAAATACTCGTTATAATTCTAAAATTCAAGTGCTCAAAAGCATTTGCAACGGGTTATTATTATGCATTAAGACTTTCTTTTATAATGGGTCTTTGGCCTACCCTGTTAAGAAACACCATAATCACAACACGTTTTTTGAATTAAAAAAATTCTTCTGCAACGAGTCATGTCCATGGCTAATTCCAAAACCCTCATGATTGTAATAGGCTTAAGCTTGTGTCAAATTATAGAGGTGATCATGGAACGGGCTGGGCCGGGCTTTGGCTAAAAAAAAGTGGGCCGTTTCGGGCCAAAACCTCGGGCCGGGTAAAGCATCAGGCCGAAACTCTCGCGCCAAAACCCGCTAATTTGGACCGAGCCATGCGGGCTTTTCGGGCCAAGCCAAAAAAATAGCCTATTTTTTCATATTTAAGTCATCCGTGGCCCAATTTTTTTGCCCAAAAAATCAGGTTGGCCCCGACCGCGGACCGAAAAAGAGTTCCCAAAACCCGTCCATTTTCAGGCCGGGCCCATGATGTCTTCCCTATTTGCAATGCCTATGTATGTGACAGGAGCTCTCTATGCAAAAACCTTTATTGTGCGTGAAGTAATTTGTTTTGTTTTCTCTTCTGCTAAAAAACATTACTTTGTCTACAAATCATCCTCTTAGCAGGTAATTATTGCAAAGTTTTTGTGCTCTCTTTTTAAAAATTATGATCGGTATATGTTAAATTCTTGATTTATAATTGTGGAGTGGGTTAGTGGAATTTTTTTTTTTTTTTTGTTTGGATTGGTTTTTATGTGATTCTGAATAATGTAGTAGTTCATTTTCTGTTTGATGGCATATTTTGTTACTGTACAACCTTAGGCTAATCATATATACTACACAAATGCATATAAACTTCCTCTACTCTTTCTTACGTGTAATAATTTGATTTTTATGTTTCTCGATGCAACATTTTGATTTTTTATCTTTCTTACGTGTAATAATTTGATTTTTCTTATGTATTGATCATTGATATGGTAAAATGGATGCAATGGGAAAAGAACTACCGAAGTATATTACTATCATTATGGTACTTATATATGTTTTGGAACTTAGAGATCCTCACTAGTCACTATAGCTATGCACAAGTGATAGCAAAACGAAAAGGGACTTGCCCGTTGGTTTTGGAGGAAAACGTTTTAAGGAAAACAATTTTCCCCATTTTTCATTAGTTGGTTAGACAAGAGATTTAAAAAGGAAAATTAAGGTAGAAAAGAGTTTTCCATCATTTTATAACCATTTTCCTCCAAAGTTTCCAGGACAACATTTTCCTCCACTCTCTCATTCCCAACATTTCTATTTTTCCCTTCTTAACTTAATAGTTTCATCTACAAAACAAAGGGAAACTAATAGTATCATTTGCGTTTTACAACAGAAAATATTTTTGAGGAAAAACCATTTCCGTAGAGAATATTTTCCGTCAAATCAAACAGATCCTAAAAGAAAATGAATTTTGTTCAACAAAGGGAAGGGAAAAATTATACTGTCAAACAGAGATCCAAGATTGCTGGCGAGATGAGATATGAGGAAGGTGAGATGGCATGGCAATAGGAGCTGGCATTATGTCTGTGTCTGGAGTCTGGACCCATTTGCTGAACCTAATTGCGGGACTTGAGACAAAGCCAATCCAACAATATGGTGCAATCTAACTAAAACATATTAAAAAAAACCATTGCAACCACCACTTCTAATTAGTTTACTTCTTTCAACTTTCAAGCTTACAACATGGAATCATCTAAAATTTGAGATTGGATCTTGCCTATTTCATTATTATTGATTTTTGGCTCCTTATACACCAATAAAAATAAAGAAGTTGAAACTTGCAAACTAGCTAAACTTGCATTCCTAAACAATTTATGCATATACTCAATTATTTCCTTTCTTAATTATTTGTAACGGTTTGATTTTTGCACTACTCATTTATTAACTTTGACAATAGTTTTTTAATATATAATATCAAATTTTGTCAAGTAAAATGTTCTTGGATTAGACTTATGTATTCTCCAGATATAATTTTTTTTTACTCTTTACGAGTTGTAATTAGAGATTAATTAAATGGTCAAAGATGTGTGTGTTGGCAAGAATGAAAGTCAAACGATTGCGATTATTGTGAAACATATGAAGTATATATGCAATAGCGTTGTAAACGGAGTCCATCAGTCACGTATATGATCATTACAAGTCTTGATCTCGCAACCTTAAGTATAAATAAGTAATAAAACTAGGGATCTAATCATTATTGTTACAATTTAAATTTTCGATTTTACTCATGAGGCATCATCTGAACCATACACTAGTTGATTATTCTATAAACAAGTATATGTGGTGTTAATTATTAGTATTTCCTGGTGTTGTATTAAAAACTACGCCTATAAGAAAGTATTGTATACAATAAAAGAGTAATAAACTTTAAAGGGAATTAACCCTAAGAGATTCTTAAAGAGAAATTCATGTTACTTTAATTTCTAAATAATACATTAGTTAAGTATAGGTAAATTTATAAGTAATTGGGAATAATAAATGCCTATAAGAACCCTAAACTTGATTAATGCGTGATTTTTGTCATAAATTCTTAGACTAACATTATTTTTTTTATAAAATATATTAAAGACTTATTTTTTTGTGTGTAAATGAGCGTCTAAGCGTAGTAATGTAGATGTGATTTGATCCTAAGTATCGGGACTCCCACAAAGACTTAAACTAACCAAGTTAGATGACATCCACTATTAAATACTTATTGTATACGCATGTAATTAATATTTTAATGTTAGATTGTGGTTAATTGAAAGTGTAAATTTATAGAGGTTATCTAATTTTCAAATAAGATATAAGGGACCACCAACACCGTACATATATAAAAACACCCTTCTACTCGATTAGATAACACATAAATCCTAATCGAACATTATCACATACTCTTGTCAAAAACATCATTTTAAGATCTAAAACAAGAAGGGTTTTCCTCACAGGACACCCTTACGTTTTTTTAAAATTCTACACTCTACCCTTTATATTTTTTTGTTTTACTTCAAACCCTTTAACTTTTTTATATTTTCTCAATGACACCTCTTATTTTATTTGGAATAGCCGTAAAATAAGCAAATTCCCACCAGGCTGGAGACTGGAGTAGATAAGAACGTATAAATTCATTACCCAAAAAAAAAAAGTTCCACGAGGTACTGAGGTATGCTTTGAGATAAGGCCTGTAAAATAAAACCCTAAAAAAAGGTTTCCGTATTTCAACGTTGATAAATGCATCCTACTTACCCTTTATAAATTTATCCACTTCACCAACAACAAATAAAAAAACATAAAGATAACTTTATTTTAATTTTAATTTTAAAACTCCAATAAAACGCATATTATGCCTGACTGCTAGCATATCCTTTTCCTCCATACTCCTTGATTACGACATCACATCTCAAACAAATCATCACCACCGTCAAATCCAACGGCCCTAAACAAACCCACACATTAACCCTATAAATCAAAACATCTTAAATGGACCGAGTTTACAATAATTTATTAAGCATCCAAACCGACTTTATCGCACAGATACTGAATACTTCCTTCGTTCCTTTTCTACTGCAATAATTGAGTTTTTACGCTTGTCAATGTGCAAATTCAATTATTAATATCTTTAATTACTTTTTAGTAAACATTATACAAATTTGATATTTTGAAAGTATAGCTCGAGAGGAATCTTACAAGCCTCCACATGACTATATTTTTTCTTACGTAAAAATCACAATAGATAGTTAAAAGGGTGGTGAGCGAATAGTATAAAAATCTCATTGTTGCAATAGAAAAAGAACGAAGGGAGTATATTATAAAAAATACAGACTGTATCACACGAAATCTGATTATATTAGAAAATTAGCTATATTGTACAAAAAATGACTATACAAAAGGTGATTATATCAAACGAAAACTGACTATATTATATTTCCTCCGTTCCATAATAAGTGAAACACTTACTATTTTAGAACGTTTCAAAATAAGTGAAACATACCTTGAATGGAAAAAAGAAAGTGACAAAATGACAAGAGTACCCATCACAAACTTGTGTGGTTTGCTTTTCTCTCTCCTCCTTTCGATAATGAAAAGGGTATTTTATGACTTTTTGGCTTTTGAAAGTGATATTTATTAAATCTTGTGCCCAATCCCTATGTTTCACTTATTATGAAACGGAGGAAGTATGGTTTTTGGTACACAACAGTAAGTTATTATAAATCCGATCCATTCGAAGTTTTTAACCCTATTACACCCTCACCACACCCAATAAAAACCCGTCCTAATTTCTCCTCACTATAAAAACCCACTCCACTCTCTTACACACACTCCACACTCAAATTGTGTTGTTGTCTTAACTATTTTTTCTCTGTTGCCGGAATTTCGGCGATTTTTAGGGTTCCGGCGTAAAATTAGGGTTCCGGTGAAGAAAATGATTTCAGATCTAGCAACAGAGATCTTTATTCCGGTGTGCGCCGTCATCGGAATTATATTTTCTCTTGTACAATGGTTTCTTGTTTCTAAAGTTAAGGTTTCCACTGACCGACACGTCAACAATGGCGGAAATGCTAAGAATGGCTTTAATGATTACTTGATTGAAGAAGAAGAAGGTGTTAATGACCAAAACGTCGTCGCTAAATGTGCTGAAATCCAAAACGCCATTTCTGAAGGTGAAGAAATTTTATCCTTTTTTATCTTAGCTTCTCATTATTATCATTTTACTCCGTCGGATCTTTAATGGAAAGTCATACGACATCTACGATAGATATATTAATATATCTGCTTCATAATACAACATTTTATTTTGCTCAGATCTAAATGTTTATATAGTATGATTTAAGGCTTTAATTAATTTTCTGTTTGTTGCTATGTCTGACATTTATAAAGTGGAAATAATTTGGATCGGAGGTTAGATCTGATTTTATGTGTATGTAGATTTTTAACTCTAAGTTTGTAAATTAAGGTGGTTGTTGTTGAATGTTGTTCATGTATGTCTTTTTTTATTTTTTGAGATGTTTTGCCGCTCAAATTTTGTTTGTAGTTTACTTAATGATTGTGTCACTTTCCAAATAAAGAAGGATTTGGTTGCTACTTTCGATGTTGTCGTAGTATGTTACTCCTAGTTCAATAGTTTGTTCTGTATCTAAATTGTTCACGTGTGTTGCACGTGATATGCTAGTTCAAAATTGTGAGTGCTGACAAATTACTATAGTGAAAGTGTTAGTAATTGGGTGTGACCTTCTTTTGCTGGGATTGGTTAATTGCAACTTTTACCAAATTTTATTTGATTTACCTGATATAAGTGAATTTTACAGAATACTTTAATTAAAATCTTTAGGAAAATTAAGAAGAAGAAAAAAAGAAAATCTGAATTTCCCAATTGCTTGGCATTATGGGCAAGTTGATTTCGAGTCCAGATCTCCTGCCCATCGATCTTGTACCATTTGTGTGTCACTTTTTTTTTTTATAATTTGTTGTTATTGCTAGTACGATCCAATTGATACACAAGTGGGACAAGAATTGTGGGACACTGGGACAGAAGATTTGGGCTTGTGTATTTACTGTTTAGGGTTATTTTGTAGATAAACTGAGACACTAATGCTAAATCCATTCACTACCTTAGAAAAATTTTGTTGGGTTAAGTAAGAATATGTTGGAATAATGATATAATGGAATGAAGGCCCTGTAAGCGATGTAGTTCATCCAAATAATTTTGCCTTTGGATATCATATGAAAGACATTTGGTCTTTCTAATTTTTTTCGGAAGTTAACAATATCTTTTTAGAAATTAGCCTTGAATGAAGAAATGAATGAGAATTCTAAAATTCTAATTGCTTTACTTATAGTGGTTATTATGAATAACAAGTAATGGACTATTAAACTTCAGAAGTAAATGTGTAGTGCATTGTAAGAAATGTAATAAATCTTAATTATCTGCTCAATACTGTTGTCCTGCATTTCATGTTTAGTTATAGTTTATCTTTATCCGTGTCCATAATCCATATTGCTCTTTGTCTGTATTGAATGTCTCTCTTTCAGCAGTTAAGTGAATTTACTCTTGATCTTGTTATCAGGTGCAACATCTTTTCTATTCACGGAATACCAGTATGTGGGGGTGTTCATGGCTGCATTTGCTGTCCTCATCTTCGTCTTTTTAGGATCTGTGGAAGGCTTTAGTACAGAAAGCCAACCATGCACGTACAGCCCCTTGAAGAAGTGCAAACCTGCATTGGCTACAGCTCTTTTCAGCACCGTCTCTTTCTTGCTTGGTGCTATCACTTCTGTCGTCTCTGGTTTCCTAGGAATGAAGATTGCTACTTATGCAAATGCAAGAACAACCTTAGAAGCTAGAAAGGGTGTTGGGAAGGCTTTTATTATTGCCTTCAGATCTGGTGCTGTTATGGGTTTCCTCCTTGCAGCCAATGGTCTATTGGTCCTTTACATTGCCATTAATTTACTCAAGCTGTATTACGGCGATGATTGGGAAGGACTTTTTGAGGCTATTACTGGTTATGGTCTTGGTGGTTCTTCAATGGCCCTTTTCGGTAGAGTTGGGGGAGGTATCTATACTAAGGCTGCTGATGTAGGTGCTGATCTTGTAGGAAAGGTTGAAAGGAACATCCCAGAGGATGATCCAAGAAATCCAGCTGTAAGTGTCTTTCTCGTTCATGAATTTGGTCTCTGTTTTGGCTTAATTCTCACAACTACTTTCTGTTGTTTTAGGTGATTGCTGACAATGTCGGTGACAATGTTGGTGATATTGCTGGGATGGGTTCTGATCTTTTTGGTTCTTATGCTGAAGCATCATGTGCTGCCCTTGTTGTTGCCTCTATATCCTCCTTCGGCATCAACCACGAGTTCACTGCCATGTGTTATCCGTTACTTATCAGTTCCATGGGCATCATAGTTTGTTTGGTCACAACTCTCTTTGCTACTGATTTCTTTGAAATTAAAGCTGTCAAAGAAATTGAGCCAGCACTGAAGAAGCAGCTCATTATTTCAACTGTTCTTATGACCGTGGGAATTGCAATCATCACTTGGATTGCTCTCCCATCCTCTTTCACCATTTTCAATTTTGGCACACAAAAGGTCGTCCACAATTGGTAAGATTGACCATGTCTTCTATTTATCTATAGTTTTAAGTAGTCAGACACCTTGTAAATCAGTCCTTAGCTACCACATGAAGGGCGATAGGCTACTTGTTCAATTGCCATAGGTTAATTTCTTTGTGGGTCTAGCCCCTCACTTGCATCGTAGTTGTGGGACAGTGACTAGATTTACTATGTGCTTCCCCTAAGGGCCTAACTGTTCTCAATATTCTTTGAAAGCATGGGGTTCAAGTTACTGATAGGCTCTGAGTTTTTCGCTTTTGGAAGTCCCCATATTTGGGCGGATATACCAGATGTCACATTTATTACAGTGAGCAATGTAGGACAACAATCTACAATGTGGTTCACTTTTGTGTCGGAATTATCATGGCTACTAGGATCTTCTAGGCTTTTCTGCCATACTCGTTGATATTAGTATATAAAAGCAGAGCTCTGTGTCTTTGATTATCTATGATCAAAATTTCCAAAGCTAGTTCTTGAAATGATACTTGAATTTAGTATTATAGTACTTCATCTTGATTCACATCAATAGTTGATTTGCTTTCCATTGTTTCTTGTATATGACTTGAGCAAAATTATGTGCAGGCAACTATTCCTATGTGTATGTGTTGGTCTTTGGGCTGGACTCATCATTGGTTTTGTAACAGAGTACTACACCAGTAATGCATACAGGTGAGCCATTTCGCCTAGAGTTCTAGACGTCTATTTTAATGTGTATGTAATTAGATAAATGACTTTTAAACCCTTTTTTTAATGTTTTTTTCTTGCAGCCCTGTGCAAGATGTTGCTGATTCCTGCCGGACAGGAGCTGCCACGAATGTTATTTTTGGTCTAGCCCTGGGTTACAAATCTGTCATCATTCCCATCTTTGCTATAGCTGTTAGCATCTTCGTCAGTTTCAGTTTTGCTGCCATGTATGGTGTTGCTGTTGCTGCCCTTGGAATGCTGAGCACCATTGCCACTGGTCTTGCTATTGATGCTTATGGTCCAATCAGTGACAACGCTGGAGGTATTGCTGAGATGGCAGGGATGAGCCACCGGATTCGTGAGAGAACCGATGCCCTTGATGCAGCAGGGAATACAACTGCTGCCATTGGGAAGGTATCTTCTCATTCCTAAGAAATGCATTGGTCTTTTTCTGCACAGAGAACTCAATGCTGATTGTTGATTTTCTATTAGCAATGCCTCATATCTGTTCTAGCCAATGTTTTGCATAGTAACTATGGATCTCTTTGGATCTCCTTGGTTCCAAGGACCATTTTAATGTTTGTGAGCTTTTGCATCTATATTATAAATGCTGTCAAACAGCAATACAGCATAATGTGATTTCTACTGGGATTAAACTGCATAAAAGAATCATGCAACGATACATGGTTAATGTGATAGGTTCTCATCTTATATATTTCTTCTTGCAGGGATTTGCTATAGGATCTGCAGCTCTGGTCTCCTTAGCTCTGTTTGGTGCCTTTGTCAGTCGCGCAGCTATTTCAACCGTTGATGTTTTGACTCCTAAAGTTTTCATCGGTTTGATTGTTGGTGCCATGCTTCCTTACTGGTTCTCTGCCATGACTATGAAGAGTGTGGGTAGTGCTGCTCTTAAGATGGTGGAGGAGGTCCGCAGACAGTTCAACACCATCCCTGGTCTGATGGAAGGAACTGCCATGCCTGATTATGCCACTTGTGTTAAAATCTCTACTGATGCATCTATCAAGGAGATGATCCCACCTGGTGCGTTGGTCATGCTCACCCCACTTATTGTTGGAATCTTCTTTGGTGTTGAGACTCTATCTGGTGTTCTAGCTGGATCCCTTGTTTCCGGAGTCCAGGTAACGCTCATTCCTGTATCAGTTTACCATCATATTACCTCTATACTTAGGCTCAGAATGAGAGTGACACTGAAGCTTTTCTAATTTCTGTTTAACTTGCATATGAACAGTAAACAAGTTAGTATATGAATAGTGAAAAAGTTGGTGTACGAATAGTGAAATGGTCAAAAGTGTTGCAAGTATTTTGAAAAGGAGAAAGTTATAGATAGAGAGTGGAAAGGACATGTAGAGAACCAAATTATGGTGTAATGATCTTTGAATGGGTATTGGTCATTGGATTATATTTTGCAGCTGCAATATTCGTATATACTTCCTCTGGTTGAGATACATCTAACATCTTGCATACTTTTTTGTGTGTTAATTGTGTATTAGTCTAAAATTACCAGTCAAGGTTAGTATATAAATAGTGCGAAAGGCAAATTTTGCAACTAAAAATATAGGTGGGATATTTTTGTCTCACAGAGTTGTGATTTAATTTGCTCCTTTGCTACTAATCTCTTTCTTGCTTAACAATGTATTTTGACTGACTGGTAACAGATAGCAATATCAGCCTCCAACACTGGTGGTGCATGGGACAATGCCAAGAAGTATATCGAGGTATAGTCTTAAAAGCTAGAGGGCACCTAAGTAGTAGTAGTGAGATTTTTTTTTCTTTGATACGAAGTAAAAGTGAGATTTAAGATGTACAACAGATTCTTTTGAGTTAATTTTGATCTTCTTTGCTATTCTATATTAGGCTGGTGCTTCAGAGCATGCAAGGACTCTTGGACCAAAGGGGTCTGAGCCACACAAGGCAGCAGTCATTGGTGATACCATTGGTGACCCACTCAAGGACACCTCAGGCCCTTCATTGAACATTTTGATCAAACTTATGGCCGTTGAGTCTCTTGTTTTCGCTCCATTCTTTGCAACTCATGGTGGTCTGTTGTTCAAACTATTTTAAGAAGATGCCAAATGTGAATTCAACAGGACGGTCAATTTTGGAGCTTCTCTTCAGTCTTTATCGGCGAATGCAGAATGCGCATTACGCAGACATCCTGTTGTACTCATTTCTATCATGGCTCAGTTTTTTCCCCAAATTTTTGGGTTTTGTCTGTTAGTTTTGGTAGAGGTAAGGGTGATTGTTGTCACTTGTCATGATGATTGTAGGAGTGATTATGCATTTTGAGTTTAGAGGAAAGGAAATCTGCGGTTAGTTGTTACATTTGTTGTAGGTAAGGCTGATCGATCAACCACAAATGTTGTTAGGATCAGAATGAGTAAAATGTTGCCATCTTGTTGAGGTTATAAATTTTGTTGGCTTCTTTGTAACATCGATGATTTGATGTATGGTGTCTTATTAGCTATTTTGAATCACAAGTGTTTTGAAGGTGTTTTATCTCTATAGTATTTCTGAAAATTACAACCAATGGTTAAAATCTTGAAAACCTTTATAGCAGTCCGAGATTGTGTTTTTTTAATGGATATATACATTTAACGCATGGGATTACAATCAGAGTTTGATTTTTCAACTTTTGGAATAGTCATATATTTTGGCATGTGTCGTATGTAGTAGGAATTCTAAAAAATCCAACTCTTTAATTTTGTATGAGCAAAATTTTTCAAGTTATTGTCCTTATTTGTTGTTTGGTGGTATGATTTAGCTGATTATTTGTGTTGGTTGTTTCTCTCCTATCTTTGTAGTACAGATCACTAGGTAACATATCACTATTGCCTATTTGTGAAGATCTTAATCTTTTAATATTTTCTCAATTCGCAACCATTTATAACATGGTTAACCCTCACAAATAGCTAATCCAAGATCATTAGGTAGAATATCGCTATTGTCTATTTGTGAAGATCTTAATCTTTTAATATTTTCTCAATTCGCAACCATTGATAACATGGGTAACTCTTTCAAAGAGCTAATATACCCTAATCCTCCCCTCTACGTGATAACGTTTCCCCCTCCAAAATTTTTTTTATCTACGCTTAATGTACAAGTTTAGAGACTTAGAGTACATTTTCAAAATCTCATTAAGGTGAAAATAATGCACCTCAGTCATAAGTTTTCTCAGTTTCAAACTCTGATTAATTCTTGTTAGAATATTTCAAACCTGATTTTCACATGTAACTCCACAAATTCTATATACTTCCTACAGTTCCCATATAATTGCAGTACTTCCCGTTTTGACACTATATATCGTCACTTATATAACTAGCTTTTGTGTTTCATATGTATGGATAAATATAGTCATGTGGGATATAAATCGTGTAAATTGTGTACCTTATTAATATCTAATATTTTCACCAAAACATAACTAAAGATATAAATTGTGTAAATTGTGCATTAGTAAACGTGAAACTGAAAGTGTTGCAATTAAATGAGATCGAAGAAAGTACAATATTTGTGATTCTATGCAACATTTTTCTTTTAACTAATTGTTCATAACAAAATTTCATTTGGAATGTTCCCGAATTAAGAATTTCCCACTTAGTCATAAGTAACTAGGAATGTCGATTGTCACAAGTTTTGTGGAGACTGGGGCTGGTATGAATATTAAATTTTACTCTCCCATACCCACCCGCTCTGCTTCTCCTTCGTCTCATACCCACCTATTAAATGAAAGACAACTATATTAATTAATAATTTATGAAGATACCCATATAATATGACATGACCTCAAACTTGTGTACTAATGTCTTAACCATTAAACCAAGTAATAGTTGGTGTTATAATTTCAATGTAAAATACTAATAAATGAAATATATAAGTACCCGGGGCATAGCCCGGGCCTAAGAACTAGTTGTTTTTCCATTAGGAAGTCTCTATGGTAAATTATCAGGCAAGCGGGCATCCCTATAAGTAACCAAGGCTATTCAACTACTACACCCTGGGAGCAAAAATTGCTTCATATTTCTTCAAACTTATCAAGGCTAGTTCAACATTTCCTTCCAATTCCCGATTTAGTGATTGAGAATATACTTATCCTCTCCATATTAGTTGAGGATACATATTCATTCTTTATTATCCTAGTAAATGTATTTTAGTTATGGTAGGATTTTGTTATTGTAAACTTTCTCTCCATATCAGTTTAGGATACATATTTATTATCCTAGTGATTTTAGGCAGTGGCGGATCCGGGACCGAACCACGTGGGTTCAGAATTGTCCGTACATAAATTCTAAATTACATTTTGCTATCTAGAGTTACAGTTTTTTAAGAAAAGGAAAACTTTCAACAATTGTGCTTAACGGAGCTTCCATTCTTGATTACATTACAAAGAAATAACTATATATCTATGATATAAAACATGAAAAAAATGAAATATTAGCAACTACCACAAATATGAAATCTAAAATGACCAATGATTAACAACGAATCAACGCGACGACAACACTAAAAAGCTCTTTGCATTTTGGGTGATATTGAGCTCTGTCACGAATTTTGTTTAGAAGTGATGTATAAAATTCTTCCATGTAAAAAATTAATATATCTGCACTTTTAGTTTATAACATGCACATTTAAAGATTTTAAAAATATATAACATTAATCCTTCAAATTTTAACACACTTCACATCGCATATCATGTAAAATTTTTTACTTAGTGTATGTTTATTTTATTGCTTAAGCAAGGGAATAGGAAAAGAATGGAAATTAAACCAAATCCATTACCTTCTCATTGACTTTCTTCAAGTTTATATACTCCTACATCACAATAGCTGGCTGTGGGTAGGAAACTAAAAGAAGAGCGAGAAATAAAAGGAAAAAAGAAGAGCGAGAAATAAAACATCATCTAAGGAATCGATCCCGTGACCCTATATCACAAGTTAACCTTGCACGCACAAGCTACCACTGAGCTGCAATGGCATGTTTGCAATATTATGCGTGTTTTTGTATATAACGGGTACTTATTTTGCAGTTTCTTCCTGTTTCTTCCCCGGATCCGCGTGGGTTCAGTTGAACCCACTGAACCCACGCGGGATCCGCCACTGATTTTAGGTATCCTAATTAGTGTAGACTAATTTATTATTGTAAACCTATACTTTATATAACTCAAGATCACGCCGTTTTACCAAATCTAACATTCAGGACTTTTTTTTTTAGTTCTTGGCAAAGATGCAGAAGAATATGACGGAATCACATACCCACCTCCCAAATCTTCCAGACCATCTGATAGTGGAGCAAATACTGTCCAGACTTCCAGTAAAGTCCCTAATCCGCTTCAAATCTGTTTCTAAGCATTGGCTTTCCATAATTTCAAGTCATAAATTCGGAAAAACCCACCTAAAATTCTCCTCTTTTTGTCCTCAAGTTATCATGGTTAGTGATTATATAGTTGGAAAGAAGTACTACTTGTTATCCTTAGATAATGAATGTAGCAATGTGAAAGAATTAGTTGAATTAGAGCGTAAGTATCAACTCATGATCGCTCCGCCTCGTCATTCTACTGTTATAATAGGATCCAATAATGGTCTGGTGTGCTTGTATGACCAAGTTTCTTGCTTTTATCTATGGAACCCTGCAACTCATCAACGTCGCATTGTTGATAATCCTTTTAATGATTATCCTATACGTGATTATATTAAGGGTGTCGGGTTTGGTTATATATCTTCCATGGATGACTATAGGATAGGGTGCATTAGTTGTTCATATAATGAGGAAGTGAATCATGTTGATGTTTTTTCCTTGAGGGCTGGGAAATGGAGAAGAACAGCTACTTTAGATGAGAATTATTACTTCTCATTGGCTAGGACATATATATCAGTGTTAGTTAATGATACTATATACTGGTCTCCACATCTTCTAGATGGTTTGAAAGGTGAGGAAAGCCACATTCTTGGGTTGAATTTAGTTAGTGGGCAATTGAAGAAAATTCTATTGAAGAATTTGGTGATTGGTTACAACAACGTTGACGTATTTCGGATGGAAGGGTACTTGTCTTTGGGTTGCATTAGCTATTTGAAAGGTTATCATATTTGTGATGTTTGGATGTTGAAGCAACATGATGATTGCACTTCTTGGGAGAAAATTTTCTCTCTCGACACTGGAGACACAAGGTTGCTATATCTATTTGAGATGGGGAAGTGTTTATTAGGTGAATATCCACATGAGCTTAAGCTACTTGACCCTAGTAAGGTTGCTCTAGAAGAATGTGAAGAAAATACTATTATTTGGCAAGGATCTGAACACAATGCTGACAGTTTAAGTAAAGCATGTGGTTATGTTGAGAGTTTGATTTCGCCTTTTGGGACAACGAAGTATGATGAAGATGAAGATGATCATGACATTAGGGAATAAGAAAAGACTTAAGAGCCGAAGCATAAAGCATATGATTTGTGTCATTCTATATTTAGTTTCTCTTTCCTCCAGCCTTTTGTTACTTCCGTTGCAGTTTAAATGTTACTCGAACAAGCTGCTTACTGGATTTATGAACTACTAGAAGTGGGAGTTCAATAAACTTTTGGTGCTCCGTGTATATCAGTCCACTTTTGGCTCATTTCTAGTCCGTTTTTCTTTTTTTTTGTTGCAAGTATTCCAGAAATTACTCTGCTACCTTGTGACAAGTATGTCTTGCTACATAGGTCCACTTTTGGGATTTTGGCTCATTTATGGTCAATTTCTCATTTGTGTTAATTATTGCACATAATCCATAAGGTATTGTCTGTGCTACCTTGTGATAAGTTTATCTTGCTTTGATGAGTTGTGTGAAGCTGATTTGAAATATCGAAACAGTACTTTAACCGTCTTTGTTGGAGCAGAAATTTTAATGTTTAAATGCCATTTATTTCTTTTAAGACCACAAATATCAGTGGAGATTTATGATGGAGTTGTCATGCTCAACATTGAGGCAGAGATGCGTGGAAAGATTCCCAAGATCATGTCAAGTGATGTTTGTGATGCGGTAAAAAAGTAGTATTTTCTCATTTCATACTATATCTATTATGTAAACTAGTCTTGAGTACTTCTAAATTGGTTCTCTGATCCTATCATCCTATAATAATTACTATGTAATGGTTCTTTATAATTACTATGTAATGGTTCTTTATCTGATATCCATGTTTCATCGTTAGAATCGTTCATCCATTGTAGTGACCTTTGTATTCTCAACAGAGTGATAGTTTTAAAAGGAAGACTTATCCTTGCAATCTTCGTGGTATTGTTCTCATTAAAAGCATTCATCTTGCTTTTACATAGCTACTTAATTAAAAGAAGCTTCTTCCTCTTGGCATTAGCACAATATCAAACTTATGGTTGTTCAAATTATTATGTTTTATTTTATGGGATAAATCTTGTGCTTCTTGCTACTGAAGGTACAGGGAGTTTTCCTATCACAATGTCAGACCCGAACCGGTCAGGATTTTGACGATCGGTGCCCAAGGTCGTGATTGGTCAAGTTTTTTTCATGCAGGTCGATCACATTTGAATCATGGGATTGCGGGTGCACGACAAGTCCGAGCGTTCCATTTACAAGTCGATCCATTCCCGGGTATGATCGCCCGTGGTCATTTTTTAACTGGGTTTTCGCAGATCGTATTTGGGTTTCATCACTAGAGGAAAAAAGCTCAAGGACTGCGGTCAAAAAGGGCCCAAGGGCTGCGTTTTTTGACCGCAGCCATTAGACTAGCAGCCCTTGGCATTTAGGAAGGACTGCGGTTTTTAACCGCAGCCCTTAGCGCGTTAAGGGCTGCGGTTTTTGAAAAAAACCGCGACCCTTAGTGGGTTAAGGGCTGCGGTTAAAGGCCAAAACCGCGGCCCTTGGTGAGTTAAGGGCTGCGGTTTTGGCCCTTAACCGCGACCCTTAACCCACTAAGGGCTGCGGTTTTTCCAAAAACCGCAGCCCTTGTGACCCAAAAAAAATATAAAAAAAAATTTTTTTTTTTGCATTTTTTTGTCCTAAATGATCCAATAATAGTTACATATATATATAAGTATCACTTTTCATTGCAACTTATGTTATTCATACAAATATAAAGAAAATAGCAACAAATTAAAATGTAGTAGTCGAGCATAAACTCCAGCATCAACACCAACCCCTGCATACCATGACTCTAGGATTTTCTGAAATGTACGGCAGCGCAGGCAACATTATCACCTAAATGAGCAAGAAGTCTACCCTGCCGGCTTAAGAAAAAGAGTACAAGTTAGTAAGAAATCAAATACAAGAAAATCGGGGGAAAGAAGGAGCTTAAGAGAGAGGAATTGGCAGACATTACATAAACAACCACAGGTTATCATGTAGGGTAAAATTACACATCGTCATTAAGGCATGCCAAAGCAAGATTAATCAAAGACCGCAGGAAATCAAAAGGTAGAACTAGGTCTAAAACTTTGGAAACCTTCATTACAAAAATAGAAGCAGCTGCAACATAATATTTCCTGTATATAGAAGGATTCAAATTTTTCGAAATTTTCATCTCATAGTCTCATTACCCCTCCAAAAGGACCTTATTGGTTTATATATTTCTGTCTTGTTTTTCCTTCTCTCGCATAATTTTCGAATTCATCTTCGGTTGGGGGAAGGGGGAAGTGCGGCGGGGGCGGCGGTGGGGGAGTGCAGCGGGGGAGTGCGGGGGGAGTGCAGCGGGGGCAGCGGTGGGGGAGTGCGGCGGGGGGGTGCGGGGAGTGCGGCGGGGGGGAGGGCTGCGGGGCGGGTCGGGGGAGTGCAGCGGGGGCGGCAGTGAGGGGGGGAGCGGCGGGGGAGTGCGGGGGAGTGCGGTAGGGGGAGGGATGCGGCGGGTCGGGGGAGTGCGAAGCGGGGGGAAGCAGTGAGGGGGGTGCGGCGGGGGGTGCAGGGGGAGTGCAACGGGGGAGGGCTGCGGGGGCTAGTCGGGGGGTGCGGCGGGGCGGCGGTGAGGGGGGAGTGCGGGGGAGTGCGGGGGGGGAGTGCGGGGGGCGGTCGGGGGAGTGCGGCGGGGAGGGGGCGCGGGGAGGGGGAGTGCGGGGGAGGGTGCAGGGGCGTGGTCGGGGGGGTGCGGCGGGGGGGGGGCGGGGGGCGGGGACGGGGGAGGAGATAGTTCAAGTCACCATTGCCAAAGGAGTTAGTTTTATTGGCTTTTTTCTTTTTTTTGGTTTTTAGTTTTATTTTGTTAATTTTTGTTGTGATTAATTATCAATTGCTAGAAAAAGTGAACATAATATTATTATTAACTTGTTAGTGTTGGTTCAAAACTCTTTTACCAACGGTATCTTATAATCCTAGTTTAATTATAACAATTAAAATCGCAATTCAAAACTCCTTGTGTTTTTTTCCACTAGTGAAAATGCAAAAAGCTTAACTCTTTACATAGCAAAATTTATGACGAACAACTTAGATAGTACATGATCGGCTTCTATACACTCTTGAAATGATTTCATCATCAAGGCAATATAAAAAAAGATAATATACCAACAAAAGAGGAGAGAGCAAGAACAACGGCAACTCCAACAACCGAGGAATCCTTAATAATTTCATCAAGACCAACATCACCCCACTTACATTCTACTTACGGGAAACTCTTACTAGCTAACTCCCTTTGCAGATCTAGTCGACTAACTAATATTCACCAACGATGGTCCGAGATTGAGTACCGATCGGTCTTATCCTTGGCAATAACGTCAATAAATGCAGCATCTTTAAGCATCTGATGAAAAAATTCATAAAAGGGAAGAGAAAAATGAGAGGAACAATTAGGTATTTCATGGAACTAAAAAAAGGAAGAATCAATTAACAAATTGACGAACACCTTTAACAAAACAGATAAAATCAGAACCAATTGTGATAAAATCGAAACCCCAAAATCATCCATTACCTGATGTTTGTTGAGATAAAAAAAAAGACAGGAAATGAGAGTAAATTAGGTGCAATTGCAGCTTATCTTTGGTGTTCAAATGCGAAGCAAGGTAGGGAACTAACCGGGAGGACCCAAAAGGCTCTGGCGGGCGGGATAAGCTGAGCTTACGCACCATAGTGATAAGTTATATTGCTCAATATGCTCCAATGGATGGTGTGCAAAAGTGGTGCTGAGTGTTGAAGCAATCTCCAAAAGTGAGTGCGGGATATAGAAAACCACATGTTTGCTTGACTATGTGCCACTTACAAATCAATTCCACGATAAGCGAGGCCATCTAGTTGTAGTTAAATATGAAAAGGAATGTAGAATTTAAAGATATTTCTAGACATTGGTATTTTGTTTAAGAAACTCATATGAAAATACAGGTAAAAATCATCTAAATAGAAGATTATTTAATAAGCAAAAAAAGAGTGAAATAATAACCAATGCATGAAGAAACAAAGGCCTAAGCTAAAGAGTGAGTCTAGAAATAGATAAATTTGCATATTCAAGGCATTTGAAGAGTTTATCGCCTTTCCTTGAAAATTTAAGAGATAATCATCTGAACTACATACCTCAAAAACTGTAGTCACTCAAATTTTATCCATATATATTGTACTCGAAACTTAGAAGAGATGACAAAATCACATGGATTCTTAATTTTACGGCATTTCATTGCATATGTGCAAGAAAAGCTCTATAATTTCATAAATATGTACCACTTGAAATTACAATCAAACCATGATAGACATTCGTGCGAGATATGACTTATCAATTTAGCTTAAGCAAGCGGTCAATGAATCCTAATTATAGTAAACTCGGTAAGTATTAAGACGCTTAGGACCACGATGGTGCATTTTATAGCATGATACGAGATTCGGGCCCGGGATTTCTATTACATCATCTCCGGTATATAAATGGGGCCAAAGGGAACACAAAAAAGTTAGGCTTGTTCTATCATGTTCTCTCCTTGAATATTTGAATGCTTATTGAAGACAATTTCCATGAACAATCAAAGAAAAGACATACCAACGACGAGAAAACCGGTGGCTTTTTCTTTGGTCATACCTTTGATGGGTCATTTCTTTGGTTGTGGAGTTCTCTTGCTAGGCGAAGATAACCAAAAGGAAAGGAAATAGAAATAAATGTGGCAGCTATTCCACCCGTTGTAGCATAGAAGGTAGCGGCGATGTGATCTTCCGGTGACTACAATGGAAAATAAAAGAATCAGTGCAGCAACAATGGTGCACACTAATTGTGCCCAAAAACCGAAAATCAAACAAAGCCACCAATAAAATTTCACCAAAGCAAGGATATCATAATCAATAAGGCACTAACCAACTCAGAAAACCAAAAACTATGCATCAATATTCAACCAACAATGCTAAAAAACCAACCAGAAAAAACAAGAAATTTCTTCAAAACACTAACCAAATGAGACTAATTCTCTAGACATCCATCATAAAACCATTAATTCAATACAATCATTTGATCTATTAATCCTCATAAAAGAGACAAAAAATTTAGCGAGGCAAAAATAGGAGAAAATAAAGCTATTTGCGGAGACATGAATGAACGATGAGATAATATGAGCAAAGTCGAACAAAGCAAATCTAATATGAGCAAAGCATTATTGTCAACATTTTCAGTGCATTAAGATTGATTATACAAGGAAAAATCAAGAGATCTGAAGCTAAGTATTTACAAAAGAGTGAGATGAGAGAGTGAGAAAACTTATCCCTCTGTTACGAAAATCCACAGAAAACTTATCTCCACGAGACCTCCTGTTTCCCCTAACAACAGAACATGGACCAGGGAAATTGCTAAATTGAAATGGACACAAAGCCCTAATAGTTGAATTATACAAGAATTTTGAAATACCAACTCGAAATAATTGAAAATTTGGAAATGAGGAGTGTGAAGAGGAGCAAACTTACTCTACAAAATTAGCAACTATAGATCTACAAACAACTAAAAAAAATCAAAAGCGACATCAAAACTCAAAGAAAACGAACTCAAACTAAGTAAATGCATGAAAATCACCAACAACAAGAAAACGCAAAACAACAATCAAAATTTGAGCGAAAAGCAAACAATCGAACGAAAACTACAAGAAAATAGAAAACTTACAATGAATTTAACACATATTAGAAGTGATTTCTTTGGTTCGGCGACGCTCTTTCTCGATGGAGGCGTTGCGAGGCGAGGATGGTGGCGTGGCGGCCCGATTAGGGTTGCTACTTGTTGTCGGTGGTTGAGTTGGGAAGTGCGAGTTGCGGGGAGGAGGTGAGCAAGTGCGAGGTCGAAGAGAGCGAGAGGCGCAGTGTGAGGGTGGGTGTGAGGGTGGGTGCTCTTTTCGCTGTTTGAAGAAGGAGGAACGAAAATGTGTGGAGGGAAGTAAAATTAATGAGCGCGGTTTGTTTTGGCCTTGTGGGGATTAAAAAATAAAAAAAAGGGCTGCGGTTGAGTGGTAAACCGCAGCCCCTTCCTTTAAGGGTGCAGTCGGGCCGAAACCGCGACCCTTTATCTAACCAAGGTCTCATGCGGTTTTGGGCACGACCATGACCCTTAACGGAAGGGCTGCGGTTTTCAACACAAGCGCAACCCTTTTAAAGCGACAAATGACAATTTTTCCTCTAGTGCATGTACGTTTGGGTAGAGTCAAGTGTACTCGGGTTGAATCACTAATGACCTTAGTTCGATCATTGTGAAGCATCGGGTCCATTCGCTATTGAACGTCAATTCAACTTCGGTTAACTCCTGATCGGGTTATTTTGATTTTGTTATGGATTTTGTAAACGAATCATATTATTAAAAGTATTAAGATCGACATATATATACATATGTGTATGTGCGATAAATATAAGGATGATAACGAAAAACTAATAAAAACACTATATTGTTTCTTGTGATGTTTAGTGTATTCTCTTAGTCAACTCTTATTTCGACTAATCAATGCGTAAAACCACTCTAATGAGTAAAGGAGTAGAACGACTTTTCATATGTTATAATATTATAACCAATGACAATAATAACGAGTAGACGATCAATCCTAAGGTTTATATAAATGATTTATTATTGTAAGCATTATGATTGATATATAAGTTTGTAAATAGCTATAATAATAATAATAATAATAATAATAATAATAATAATAATAATAATAATAATAATAATAATAATAATAATAATAATAATAAAGCGATGATGATAATAATAATAATAATAATAATAATAATAATAATAATAATAATAATAATAATAATAATAATAATGGTAATAGTAACAATGCTAACAATAGCAATAGTGATACAAATAAGAACAGGAATACTAACAATAATAATAACAATATAAATACTAATAGTAATAGTAGCAACAATGCTAATAGTAGCAATAACAATAACAAACATAACGCGATATATATGTATTATGTTGTGACTATATATGATAAAGTATAAACAAACTATTTTATCAATATGTTTAATCATTTCAGTAGAAAATTGGTATGAAAATAATTGTAAAACCGATCTAATACTCTATTGATTATAAATTAATATAACGACTCTTGATATGTTATAATATTATAACAAATGACAATCATACATTCATATGTTTACAACGACGATTAGATCATTAGAATCAAGGGCACACAAGAAAACAACACAAAGCACACGGATCATAAATATTAGCCGTTGGATAGAAGCCACAAAACAAACCGGACTGTTAGGTCGTCCTTAATCTATCACCTTCTTCCTTCTCTCTCTCTCCTCCAAAACCAACTTTCCCACCCATAACTCCCACCCGTCGATCAAAATAAACCTATGGCTTAAACCTCATTCATATTATAGCACGTCAATATAAGTATATTGTTATACTATAGTTCACGTAAATGACTATAATCAGGACATTAATTGAGTAAGTAATAGTAGTATAAGTAATTTTCCAAGAAATATAGTTTCGTAAGTAATGATCTTATAGCAATAAAAGTAGTAAAACTATTTATCGATTAGCATTTTCGCTCATTACCTTATAAAGATTCAAGATAATATTTCAAGTATATATTTATATGATTGATTTATCTACTTTATGATATAAATATTTGTTAATTCCTAAATAATTTACCGATAAGTGGACAATGAGATAAGCCGACACGAGCAAATATCGTTTAGATAAATGATATAATTACAAAAAAATTAATTACTACTATAAATAATTATGATTATACGGAAATGGGGTTATATAGTATGAGATATGGGGTTTGAGGTTTAGAGATTTGAAGCATGGGGTTTACGTTTGGGATAAAATTTAGGGGGAAAACTTTCCCTCCAAAATTATGAGTGCATCTACCAAGTACCAAGTACCAACTACCAAGGGGAAAAAAAGGTCGGGGTAAATACCCTCCAAAACAAAACTTTGTTATAGATATGTTTTCTTATTGGATTGCTTTGAAAATAGGGGGTGTAAATGAGACGAGACAACTTGCGAGCTACTCGAGATCGACTCGGTCAAAACTCGGCTCGAGTGAGCTCGACTCAAGCTCGAGATGTTGGCGAGTCGAATTGAGCAACTCGATACTCGACTCGAAAACTCATGAGAAGCTCGAAAACCCAATTATCAATAGCAAAATACCTAAATTCAACATTTTTCTACCTTAGGGTTGCTTTTAACATGAGACGCTTGCAAGCTACTCGAAATCTACTCGGTAAAACTCGACTCGGTGAAGCTCGGTCAAACTCGGCTCGAGTGAGCTCGACTCAACTTCGAGCTCGACACGAAATGATAATCGAGTCGAGTCGAGGCTAGCTCAAACTCGAACTCGACTCGCATCATTTACACCCCTAGCCGACAATAAAATCCCAAAATCACGTATGCCAAACCCCCAAAACCAATGGCCAGTCGTAGATTACCAAAGAAACCAACGCACAAGATCCCTTCGGAGTTTCAAAAACAACCCCTCGTATGAAATCCCTTCTATTCTCATCTCCATTTTCTCCACAATCAAAATACTCATCTTCAATTTACTTCACTTTTAATCCTTTCTTTCTTCTTTGAAACACTCATCTGTGTGCATAAATTTTGCTACTAATCTATTAGAGTATATAGTTTCTAGGAAAATTTGCCCCAACAAGTCCCACCTTTTGGCCGTCCGCCTGAAAATAGTCCCAGCTGCCTATTATTTTATAATAAACCTAACTTTGGGTTTTTTTTTATTCGTGGACCCATGTCATTGGAAACCCGCTGTGAACAGGGTAGAACACATCACGTGAGCTCGGTGTGAGTATTTTCCCTCCCAAAAACTAACCCTTTTCTCTCTCTCTCTCTCTCTCTCTCTCTCTCTCTCTCTCTCTCTCTCTCTCTCTCTCTCTCCTCGTCTGCTTCTGTTCATCATCGTTTTCATCTTCCTCTTTTTTTTTCGCCTTTTTCATTTTAACGTGAATTGAAGGCTGCGGGTCCAGTGATTTGGGTGAACTACATCAAAATTTCGCTCTTTGTGAAAGGTACCTTACCTCCTCTTTTGCACTCTTTAAATTGGAATTTTTTTTGTTGCAATTTGAGTACATACATTGCGATGGTAAATGTGAACTTGAATGTTAAAGTTTTGAACTTTTTTCAAGAGTGTAATCAGTTATTTTGCTTGCAATTTTTATTTTTTCCACTTAATTAGTTTAATTTATGTGCTTGATTACGAATTGTGATTAGTTGAACTGAATAGGGCTTTTGTGACTTGCAAGGGTAATTGAACATGGATTGGGTTACATTAAGGTTTTGGCATGGAGGATTGTTTAAGAAGAGTGCAAATGGGTCCTTGTATATGGGAGGAGAAGCCAAGACATACCATATTGACCCTGATGAGTTGTCATGGTTTTTCTTGGAAAAGATGGCCAAAGATTGCGGTAACTATAGGAAAATTGAGATGGTATATTATTTAACACCTGGGTGTGCAATTGATGATGGTTTGAAGAGGGTTTATGATGATGAGGAGGTTAGGGTGATGACTAGTATTGTTAGAGAAGCTAGGTGCTTGGATTTGTATGTGTTGCATGGGGTTGATGAACCCGAACTTGATGAACCCCAACCACAGCTACCTGAACCTCAGAAAAGACGTCAAAAACTCATTCCTAGAAGGGCCCCACAGACAGCACCAAGTCCTAAAAAGGTGACCCCACAAAAATCACCCAAATCCAAAAAAGGGACCTCCCTTAACACCTCATCAACCACCTTTTCTCCTACTAGGACCAGTCCAAGATTCTTATCCCAGAATAAATCCACATCAGATTCAACCACAACACAGCAACCCATTTTAAATGTACATGCTAACCCTAGAAAAGGGAACAAAGCATCAAACAAGCAACCAGTAGCACAAGAAGTGCATTCACACTCAAAACACACCTCTGAACCTCATCCAAGTTCAGATCCACAACCCACAACAAGCTCACCAATTCCCGACTTCGCATCACCGATGATTGGTGGACCGATCCTAGGCTCCGAAAGTCCCATCCCTCCGAATGATCTTATTCCGATTTTCCTACCTCAGTGATGACACGATCCACTCTTTGAACCACCTACATCAGTGAGCCAGCTGATTTTGTTTTAGAAGTTGATGGGCAGTTTATTGTTGATGAGGATGAGGTCATACATGAAGACTTTGGTGAGGAGGAGGAAAACATAGTTGAGGAAAATGAGTCAGATCACATTGAAGAGCTTGATGGTGATGATATTTACACTAGTGATGAGGAGTATATAACAGCAAGGAATAGGGTGAGAGGTTGCAAGAACAAGCCTGAGTGAATTGGCGAGAATAACTAAGGAAAGAGGCGAAACAAGGTTTTATTGCAACTAATAGCAATGAAGGGCACACATCCGAGTGAGGGTGAGGAGAACATCAGGGTTTTGAAAGTGAGTATGAAAACTCTGAAGATGAAATCCACACCCTAGAGGCCAGTGAAGAGGAAGGTGATTTAATTCCTAGGAGGAGGAGGAGGAGGGGGAAGGAGTTTGGCTGTTGATGCAGATAGTGTGGACTTTAGCAAGTTTGTATGGAAGGTGGGACAAAGGTTCCCCAAACCACGAAATGCTTTTAAGAAAGTCAGAGTGGCTTTTGCAATCTTGCAAGGTAGAAGTTTGAGGTTTTATATTAGCAACAAAAACAGAGGACAGAGGTTAGGGGTTTGCTGTAAGAAGGGGTGCCCATTCAGGTTGGACTCTTCATGGGACACAAGGAAGGGGTTGTTTGTGGTCAAACTGATTGATGAGCACACATGTTGTAGAAATATGACCAAGAACACCCAGGTTGAAAGCATCATGGGCGACAAAACGGTTTCTTGAGGTCTTTAAGACCAGCCCCACTGGCTCCGCAACAAATTAAAGAAACCATTAGGAGGGCTTTTAAGGTTGTTGTTACAAGAAATTTTGCATACAAAACCAAGTACCAAGCACACATACTGTTACATGGTTCAATGGTACAGCATTACAACAAGTTAGGGAGGTATATAGAGGCACTAAAAGTGGCATGTCCTCAATCACACATTGTGCTTGTGGTCCGACACTAGCCAACAATCTGATCCACGATAGTTTGGGAGGCTTTTCGTGGGGTTTTGATGGGTTGAAGAAGGGTGGATGGAGGGCCGCAAGAAGGTCCTTTGCATTGATGCCTTGTTTTATCAAAACATTCTTAGGAGGGCAACTTTTAGCTCGTAGGGAGAGATGGAAACGATCGATGTTCCCGTAGCGTGGGCTATTGTAGAAGGGGAGAATAGTTCTTCGTGGGAGTGGTTTCTAATCTGAATTGCAAGGCCATTTAGACTGGAAGATGGTGATGGATCGCTATAATCAGATGAAAATCGGGTTAGTTAGTGTAGTTTACTTTAGTTTGTGCTACTTTATTTTATTTCTTAGTTACTTGCTTACTTGTGGTTCTTTATGCAAAGCTATATTGAGTTGATTTGCAAAGTTCTTGCTCAAAGCCGAGCACACAGCATTGTGCTAGGCACATCTTGCACCGTGGCACAAAACATACAAAGGAGATGAGATGAAGCAGACTTTTTTGGGAAAGGCGCCAAATCTTACGGTATCCCCGAGTATAATGAGGCACCGTCGAGAAATGGAAAAGGTGAATCCAATTGCTTTGTGGTTGGATTTAAGAGCTACAATCCAAAGGTATTTTGTAGGGCCCATCTCAAAGATAGCATGAAGGTTGATGTGATAGTAAATAATTTAGCTTGAAACGTTCAATGGTTACATCATAAATGCTTGGGTCAAACACTTAATATACATGTTAGAGGACATTAGGGGTTGCATTGATGCAAAGACTTTTATGAAAAGGCAAGAAATGGAAAAAGTCTAGTGCACAAATCATCATAGGTTCAAGTTAAATTGGAAAAAGAAAAAGACCTTGCTGCAAATTGCATTCCCTGCCCATCATCCAACACCTTATTCCAAGTCAACCACTTGATGGATAGTTTCATAGTCGACTTCAGCCAAGCACACCGCACTTGTAGGAAATGGGACATGACCGCATCCCATGTGTGTCATGTCAGTTTTTGTATTTATT
>CANSZD010001258.1:282500-429585 GCA_947648045.1 Beta corolliflora | reverse complement strand
TGTGAGACATGAGGCTCACATACAAAAATTATACGAGAGTTATTTTTTGTAGGTGTGGAAACAATCAAGTGTCCAACCAAAATATATTATTGCACAATTTTGATCTAATAAATACTTTGCAATTTATCAAATTGTGAAATTATGCTTTCAGGTCCATGACAAATTCCGCGTACACCCCCACTCCCTTATTTTTTTTTTTTTTTTATTAGGAGATCCCCTAAGTCAATCCCTTTAGCCACTCTTTCAAGGCGCTAGAGAGCACCAACACAACGTTGGCTTCAGAAGGCATGCAATAGCATGCTATGAAAACCACTATCACGTAATCAGGGCAGTAAGGATCGAACCCCTAACCTCAGGGGCCAGGGGAGTGCTCTTATCCACTGCCTAACCTCCTATCCTTATACACTTCCCTCATATAGTAGTATTAAAAAAGACATCATCCAATTTAAAAACTCAAGTATATGAAAATACGCCTAGAAGTATGTCAAAAAGTATATCTATAGATCTACAAAAATTATAATTGTCACTATTTTTTACTTATTTTAATTTGTACTTTTTAAAATATTTCAATTACAAATTTCGAATTATACATAATAAATAAGGGGGTTCCATATGATGACTTCCTCCATAACTTGGATCATCTCGATGATCCAATCTTCACTTTGTCATGGAATAATTCAAATATTTTACTCTAAAAGTAACAAGTGCAGACCCATTTTTTTAGATCATGCTCTATGATGTTTTTGCATGACCCTAAAAAACCATGAGTAAGTATGCTAGGGGTGTTAATCAAGCGAGTCAATCATGAGCGGGGGATACTCAACTCGTGCTCGCTAAGGTTTCTAGTCGAGTTGCTAGTTTAAAGTTTTTGGTCCCTCTTCAATGCCGAACCTCTATTTATTATATTGCTTTTCTTTACCTAAAGTTTATTAGGCAAAAGCTAACAAGCGCACTTGTGTGTTAGATAAGAAAACTAAAAACGAAAATATTAAATGAATTTAAATATTAATTACATCGATTGACACGTAATCTTGAAATGCATTCTAAGATTTATACTCCCATTTTAGGAAATATACTAGTTTTTTTTTTACCCTAGCGATGCCTCGGGTCGGTTACAAATAAACAAATATGTTATTATTTTAAAATTTCATAATTTATTTTGCTACTCTTCGTATTTTTTGTGCATTAAGAAATTGAAAAGTTCACGTCACGACGTGATAAGTAAAAAAAAATTGAAAGGTTTGAGTTTGAAAACAATGACTTAAAAGAAATTGTGGTAAGAGAATATGACATCAATATTCTCTTGTAACTTACGTAATAAGAGTGTTAGAGGCGTATATACTTGTTTAAGTCTTTTTAGTTAATCTCTATTCTATATGAAGAGGAGTAGACACCAAAATATTAAAACCCCCATTTTACCCTCCCTAATTTAGCCAAATTACAACAAATCCTCTAAAGAAAAAAAAAGAAAAGAAAAACACACATACAAGAAAACTAACTAAACCAACGTGGAAAAATATTAGGGCAACACCAAAAATCGTAACCAAGAACCACCAAAATAATTCCCGAATATATGCTAAAACATTAACCGCAATAACGCCAGCTTCTACTTCTTCATTTCCTCTGATTTCCATTACAATCATCGCAACTTATCCCTCCAAAGCTTAAAACACACGAAACTACATGTAGCATAAAGTAGAATGTCATAATTCATCCAAGATCGTGTAATTACTCCTTTTGGTGTGATCAAAATAGTGATGTGATCAAAATATACATAGAACGTCATTCATTTTCTTTTGGTGTGAAATTTATGCAGGTATTGTTCACAATCCAAAGGACGCGAAAATTGATGACTAGATACATCATTGAATTAAAAGGTATTTCTTAATTCTCCCGCACAATACTAAAATAGTTCACAACAACAAATCATATGAATTGATAGCGGTTTTTGTGTGCGTTTTATTCAAGTTGTAATCACGCATAAATCCTCAAGTAAATAGCAAAGACACGAAAAGGCATTTGCAACCGAATCATAAACCAAAGGAGAAGGACGACATAGAAAGAATAAAGTCAAGGTAGAAGGGAGCGAAGGTGTCGATTGGTGGTGGTTGTCATGAGTACGGCGGAGGTTTAGACTTTAGAGAGAGGTGAGTAGCTCATAAGAATTGGGGTGCCGAACAATATGGAGAAAGAGAGATTTGAGAACCTTATAATATCTCAACCCAAATATTAAAAGGTACTGTATTTGGGTTGAATTAAAGTTGAATACTTGAATTGCATCATAAAGTCCACAATACTATGAATAGGGTCCATACATCAAGCGGACAACACAACATCTAAAAGGGCCCACTTGAAATGATCTCACGCAAGACAGTGGTAAAAAATTGAAAGTTTCATTTGGGATATTAATGGAAGTGGTGTAAAGTTGAATTGCATTAAAATATCTCCCTCAAAGTTTTCATATTATGATGCTGTTTAGAGTACCTTATAAGCTATTTTTTTTATATTGTTTGTTGCTCTTTTGTTGAATGATACTATATTATATATTTATTTATTATACTTTGGTGTTATGTTGTTGTATTATTAAGAAGTTTGCTTAATATAATAGAGATGATATCATATTTCACTTTATGAGATATTGTGCTCAAATCAACTTCGTATTTGGTTAGGGTAGATGTAAGATTATATATGGCAACAGGAAAGGACATGAAAAAATAGAAAAATAAAAATAAAAAAGGGATGTTAATATCTAATTAATTAAAAAAGTAAAAAGATAAAAAAAAATGGCATAACAAAAAGAAAACAACAAAAATCTACAATTTAGTCAATTACTTCCCTCTCAACTAAATTTTTGAAATAAAATAAAAAATCCCTGATATAGTGGGATAAATTGATTAAAAAATTTAAAATCCTTGATTTATTAAATGTAATTAGCAATTAAATTAATTTTCTACCCGCTTTCACATGCATCGCGTATATATAATTGTGTTAAAATTTTGTTAAAATATAAAGAGGGGTATAATTGTGTTTTCTACCTTTGTTGAAAACTAAAGGAAATTTTTAGTTAACTTTGTACAAGACCATCTCCCTTGGAACTTTTTAGATGTTTTTTTTTCAATGGCTTTTTAGATGTTGATACATTCTACACTTTTAGGTGCTTTCTTACATAGTACATTGTTGTATAGTGAAGATGATTTTCTTTAACAAAATTTTATAAACATTTTTCAAATAAATCATTACTAGATATAGTTATACAATAAATTTAACTTTAATAGCAATTTCGCACGCATCGCGTGTATATAAGACTAGTTATAATTATTACAAGACTTCATCATATATATTTTATTTGAAACATTAGACAACAAAGTCATGGTGTATTGATGGTTAAGCTCTTACTTTTCGTTTCAAAGGTCACGTGTTCGATTCCTCGCACTTACACATTTTTTTAAAGTGAGGAGTACACATGGACATAAAACATTTGCATTTGAAATTTGAGGAGAGTGCCACTTTCTTTCGCACACCTTTTAATATATTTGTATAGATTTAGTGTTTATACAACGTTTCGAGGCGTTCTTTAGCAAAATCCTATTAATTATACAAAGACTAATTTACTTTTATTGACTTCTAAAATAACTTTTTGTAGATAATGAGAGATTTTTTTTTTGACAAAGTAGCATAAATAGCAAACATAAAAATTACATACTAACGCCCATCTTCCCCGGCTTGCGTAGCTAAGAGATGTGCTTTTGGACTTTTGTTCTTTCTACTTTGGTTATACAAACAGACTCGAAATCTTCTAACAATAATAGGGTCTCTAGCAGTATGTTGCTTGCTGAGGAAATCGCCTTTGCACAATAATCTCGTACTCCTTCCACCACTTGTTTAGAGTCGGTCCAAACCTCTACATTCCTTATCTTGTGCTCTCGACATTCCTTGAGTCCAAAAAGAAGAGCATATGCCTCAATTTGAGTCGCTGAATTTGCATCCAAGTAGGCGGCTCCCTTTCACTTTTTCCATAGTTCATTCAAGTATCACCCACCCATATCCAAAGCAACCCCGGATCATTTTTGTTGTTCTTGTTGACTTTCCAAGCTCCATCGATTAGTAGGGTACCGTGATTTTTGTCACAGTTCCAGTTTTTCATCCAAGAAATTTTTCTCGAGACCCTCCCTCTATGGTTTCCTTTGGCCTCAAATTCGTATTAGTAATGTTAGAGCATTCCCACCATCTTTTTTCCAAGTGATTGAAGATTCTAAAGGTATGTAGGGATTCATGCAGTAGTTTTTATTGAAAGTAATTTTGTTTCTTAGTAACCAAATACTCCATAAGATCCCTAAAAAATCTAGAGCTTTTTTCCCCAAGCTTCCTTCCTCCCCGCATCAGGTACCATAACCAATTTCTTGTCCATGCAAAGGATAGTGAGATTATCTCGGGGTCATCGAGTTTATTCCTAGATTTGAACTCTTCCGCATTCTCACAGTTACTTCACAATTTTTAAATAGATGAGTATCCGACTCTCACCTTTCCCACAAAAAGGGCAAGGAATCTCGCTAAGAATTTTCCTATTTCTAAGGTTTACTCGGTGGCAAGTGCACCATTAGCTAGCTTCCAATAGAAGATCTTGCATTTTGGCTAGAATTTTTGTTTCCATAATTTCTTCCCCGAATTTGAAATTGCATCGCAAAGCCTCTAGAGGATAACCAATAACCCGATTTGGTTATGTAATCCCCATGACTTGAATTTTACCAACTATATTCGTCCTCCTTGTCTATTGATAAGATATGCACTATTTTAATGGTCTTGACATCTTCCTCTTCAAACCACTACCATAAAAGATTTGTATTCCATGTGTGATCTCCATGATTAGGTCACTTACCCATATCGGTTTTGTCTCGCCTGAGTTGTTTGTGCTTTCTTTGAAGTGAATTCTTCTTCCCCCATCCCATATTGTGTCTAAGATAGTTGTCGTTTTTTCATTTCCCTATTCTTTTCCCTAGACCACTCGCCATGTTCCCGACGCTCTTCATAATACTTCGCCCCCCATGAACTCGCTTTTTGTGGAATTTTCCCTCTTATACTGTTTCCAAACCATGAGTCAGAGTATTTTGCTCTGAAAATTTTACCGACAAGGAGGGCTTCGATTGTTTTGAATTCTCCATGCTTGCTTGAAAAGAGTCGCCGTCTTGACAACCAAAGAAGTTCCTTAGTCCTAAGCCTCCTCAGGCTTATGCTCCTCCAAAGAAGCTTCGCTTTTTCCAAGATATAGGTCTCTTACCTATGTTTGCAGACCCCACTAGAATTTTAAAATTGCGAGGTGGTTGTGGCAAGTATCTTTCTAGGGATCATATATGTAGACATGACATGTGAAGCGTAGGCGATAAGGATACTATTGATAAGTATCAATTTACCTCGCTGGTTTAGTGCCGAGAATTGCCATGCGTAAATCGTTTTCACTATCTTCTCCGGCAAAACCGGAAAGTACTCAAAGAGTGGCCCGTGACATCCATAGGGCATCCTAGGTATTTTCCTAATTTCTCCTTGTTACTAACTTTAAAGCCCTTATTCAAGAGTCTCGACGAATTTCCTAGGTGTATTCCTACCGAACACCGTATATGATTTCGAGTATTTATCATTTCGCCCGATAGCTCACAAAATCTTTCGAGAGATTTCCTTAGGTTCCCCACATTATCCATCATGCCTTTTATAAAAAAGTGCATCGTCCGCAAAGAAGAGGTGTGAGATTTCAGGAGCTCTTCGATTCAGCTTCAACCCTTTAATTAGCCCCTGTTCCCGTTGCTGTAATAATTTCCGTGATAGCACTTCCATGCAAAGAATAAAAAGGTAAGGGGATAAGGGGTCCCCTTGCCTCGCATCACCTTTTTGGTTTTATTAGTCCTAGTGGTTCACCATTAACAATCACATAGGACGTAATGTAAGTTATACATTCCATAATTAGATGGATCCAAAGGTCCGGCAAGCCCAACAAACTTTGAGCACTTCTCTCACGAAATTCCGCTTAACCCTATCGTAAGCCTTGTTGAGATCAAGGTTTAAGGTCATGGAGTATTTTGCACCCTTTTTACTTTTTTTTAACATAATTGAGCATTTCATGTGCAATAATACAATTGTCATTTATGGAGCGACCAGGACCGAAGGCGTTTTGATTTTCCCCTATTAAGAACTTCATCAAAGGATGTAGTCTCTTTACTAGGCATTTCGAGATGAGTTTATAAGTTGAGTCGCACAAACCGATAGGTCTAAATTGATTCACCCGCTTAGGTCTCGTCCACTTTTGGAATTAATGCAATGAAAGTTTGGTTCGTTTCTTTTAGCATAAAACCTCCATCCAAGAAGTTCTTAGTAGCTTGCCCAATCTCCTCTCCTACTACACACTAATGTTTCTAAAGAAACATCGGGTGGGATGCCATCGGCCCCGGGATTTGATAGGTTTCATGCTAAACATGGCTTCTTTGATTTCTACCTCGCGTAAATGGCTCCATTAAGAAGTTAACTTGTGACTCTGGGAGGTGGTTCATAGTCCCTGCCCAATCCTTAAACTCATCTGGTTTACAATTAGGGTGCACACTATTAGTGAATAGGTCCGTAAAATAAGCCACAAACTCCTCCTTTATGGCCAACGGGTTCGCAATCCAAACCCCTTCTTTATTTTGAATAGCACGGATTTCGTTTTTGCCTTGTCTTGCCTTAGTGCATTTATAGAAAAAACTCGTGGGCGATCCTCAAGTTCATCCCATTTTGTTCTCGCCCTCTCGTTTCCAAAAGAGTCCAATTTGATGTCACGGGACACCCTTATGTTTTTCCTTTTTTCTATCCACTAAGGAAGTTTATTCGGGGATTCTAGGCTATCTTGAGCCTCGGAGAGTTCATGATTAATCTCGGGTCCCATTGGATTTTGTTTGTAGCTTTGGAATTAAGACACCGCTTTTGCAATTTTGTTTTGCAATGTTAAGTTTCCTTTGGACTTTGAACGGATAAGACAAGCCCGTTATTTTGCGGCACCAAGAGTTATGAATTACTTGTTCTATTTCCTCAAAGTCTAGGCACCAAGCTTCTACCCTATACGGTCTTTTTTCTTTTCCTTTATTGTAGTACAAATCCACAATGATCGGGCCATGATCCGAAATAAAGATTGGAAAATTAACCACAAGGGCATCAGAAAGGACATTTTTCAGAATCATTACAAGTAAGCTCTATCCAGCTTGCTCAAAGATAGCCCGACTACCTAGGCTATTATATGTCCAAGTAAACCGTACACCATGGGTAGGCAAATCGATGAGAGAACAATCCAATTTCCAATTACTAAAGTCCGCTCCACTCCTAAACACACTATTCCTTCCAAGTTTTCGATGCTCAAACTCCACCCGGTTAAAGTCTCCTAAAAGCAAATGTTTCCGTGGATGAGACCGTATAAAGGCTTTCGGAGTGTTCTAGACATCTAGGCGATTTTCTAACAAAGGAGCACCATACACACACACCACATAAAAAACTACATTTCTTTCACCTAACACTTTGCAAAAGATACATAGTTTGGGGAAACAAACAGATAGTGACTTCAATAGAGCTACCCCAAAGACAAAATTAAACCTCCCGAGAGGTCAACCGAGTCACGAACCCCCACCCACTAAAACCTAAACTAGCAATACAAGGTTCTAAATCTTTCACTAAACTCTTTGTTTCCGATAAAAACAAGAAATCTAAGGAAAGGAATAGTCGGGTTGTGAGTAGATTTTAGGCCTCGACAATTCCAAGCACCCGCTCATAATTCCGTCATGCATGGGCCGCCCGCCTCACCCTTTAGAATATTCAACTCGTTTCGAGCTTGATTTCAAACAGCCCTCTTCGCTTAATCCAAACTCGAGCTTAGCTCTCCCCTAAAATTTTTTGCAAAACTTGCACCATTTCTTTTTCTGTCCATTCATCCATGTCTTCTTCTATTGTTGCAAGTTTCCCCCTACTTCCACCATCTCTTCATATTTCTTTTTTTCTTCAAAATTTTAAGCTTCGCCCCTAAAATTCCTACTCACCCCAATTTCTTTTTTCCCTCTTCCCGGCTTCTTAACAATCTTTCTTTTGCACTTGCTCACCGGACTTCTTTTGTCTAAGTCTCCCAATCTTATGTTTCCTTAGGCTAAGCAACCGATTCTTTTTTTCCCTAAGAATTAATGGGCCCGATGGCCCATCAATGTTCATGTTTGAGGATCCTCCTAAGATGAGATCGGAGTCACCGAATAAAAAGCCTCTCGAGAGCCCCCTCGACCCTCCTTGGGAATTCGGCCCACAACACCCTTTGAAGGCCCAACAAAAGCAAGATTTTGAACGCCGGAGTTTCCTACTTCAAAATCAAGCAGAGAAGACTCCAGATCCAAATGAAAAAGGCGAAGGTGGGCTTTTTGGCCCAAAGAGCATGAGTTCTTTTTCTTTAACCTTCAAGAAGAATTCGTGGTGGTGCAATCGGGCCAATAGGTCCTCTAACTTTTGAGGATCGACCGTGGTCCGTTTTCCGGGCCTGTTCTCTATGATTTTTTTTGTTGGTTCTCCGCAAATGGGTTTGGGAAGGTGAAGGAATCTGAGGACTCCTCACTTTGGTCCGAGGATGAGTTTTGTGGGCTTGACATAGGTGCGTCTTGGAAGAAGTCTTCAGAGAGACTCAAGGAATATTGTTAAAGCCTTCTTCAAAGTGGGGGATTAAAGGGATCATTTAGTGGGTTGGAAGGAAAATAAAAACGAGTAAGATCAATGTCAAGAGGCCCAAGACTACTAACCCATTATATATTTAGCTCATCAAGTTGGACTTCCATTTTTGGTATTGTAACGCCCCGAAAATTTCCTAACCTTAATCGTCAGCGGAAACATAACTTAAGCCTGTGGGTTATGGCCCACTAATAAAATAATAGCCTAAAATGGCCTCTTAGTCATACAAATGATCATCTTTAAGCAATATTTACTACCCATAAATACAGAGTATTCTAGATAACCCAAATATATACAAAGTCGCTTCAACTTAACCTTCCGAAGCATCCTTGACATAACTGATCCTGAGCTATCTTCATAATGCCTGAATATTTTCATAAAATAGAGTAAAGAGAAAACACAGAAAATAACCTAAAATCAGTTGAAAACTCAGTAACTTCACTCCAGCCCGTAAAACGGTTTTAGTTCGTAAATATTTTCATGCACAGACATATATCACTTTATATTGGAAATTGTTCGGAAATACTATTAGAAAACGTCGTTGAATAGTCTGCTGACAAGGGACATTTGCGTGACCATAGTTCATTGGCAAGTACAGGCTTTGGACATAACATTAACTTTATCATATGACCCTTTTGGTCCGTGTTTATTCGTATATCGTAACATAATTCCTCCACCTGTAACTTGCCCATTTGCCTGTTCACCTCATAATGCCAAGCCAGCAGAACCATCCACTTTTACAAACTTGCATATATTCATATTTTCGAACAACACCCATAAATCATAATAGATCCATAATTCATATAACCATACTTCATAAACATGACTATTCATAACATTCATGAGCATTCATCGAGTCATAGCATCACATAGTCATATTATTATAAAGTCATATCCACACATTCGAACACATAATTGCACATAACATATATGAGCATGCATAATTGCTAGACATGAAAGGTTACCTCGTACGCTATTCCTTTTCTTACTCCTTAAGTATCGTCATAACTTAGCCTCCAAGAATCGTCATACATGACCTCCTCAAAGTTATAACAACAAGACCCATAATCAGAAATCATCCACTAAACAACCAAATGATTCTTGCGTATATCACCCCTAATTTTATAACTCCAAAATGTCATACTTAGGCGAGCATAAACATTAATCTTAACTTGACTTACAATCCATGTTATTTATAATAAGCTTCTTTTAAACATAAAAGTCATATCTAGGTGGTATTAACAAATTAATCTTGATTTGTAATTCATGTTAAATGACTTGTAAATAAAATAATGTTTTCATAATCTAGTTATTCCATCTATAAGTACTTGTTATAAAATGAATATATTTTATTAAAACGACATTATACCATGATTCACAAATTTTAGGCTAGTGGTTAACAATCTATTAAGCTATCAATTTACTCGATTAATCCATAATTAAGTTTAAGTGTGATTTTACCAAGCTAGAATAATTACTTATAATATTTCATTTATCCGGAAATTATCATACTTATACCCTTAATGTCGTAAAATCTAGAAATTAACCAACTAGTTAACTATTGAATTAAACTAATCAACATTGAAAATATTTATATAAGCTTAAATTGTTACCATGACTCATTTATAGAATTCAAATTAACTAATGTGAATAGTTAGTTTAACATAGCATAATTTAGTTAATTTAATCCTTAATACAAGTTTAGCCTAACTAAGTGGTTTATTAAAGTCAATATTTGGACCTTCCTTGAAAGATAGGATTATCTCCTCGAAAAGAGCCTCTCACCCCCTTTCTAGGGTTTCGCCCCTCTCTAGAGCTTCCCCCGTGGTCGACATGGCGGAGGATTTGATCGAAAAATGTGCCAAATTGCAAATTACGGAGGAGGAAAACACAATCATTGATCTCGGTAGTGATGTTGCCGCTGAAATAGATGACAAACTCTCTTTGAGACTAGTAGGAAAACTCTTGACAACTAGGGCTTTTAATACCGAGGCTTTTAAACGCACTATAACTCAATCATGGGGCGTTCAACAGAAGGTGATAATAAAAGCTATTGAAACAAATGTATTTGTCTTCCAATTCTTCCATTGGAAAGACAAAGAGAAGGTGCTCACGGGATCTACCATGGTGTTTTGATCAACATCTCCTTGTGTTGAACGAAATAACGGGTGATGAATGCCCTACACAAGTCTCGCTTGCATATTCGCCTTTTTGGGTACGTATTCATAATTTGCCTTTTAATTGTCGCTCTACAAAGGATGTTAAGACTATAGCATCCTCGTTGGGGGTTGTGATGGAGGTGGAGAATGATGATCTTGGACCGGAAATATTTTGTAGGGTGAGGTTGATGATGGATATTAATAAGCCTTTAAGACGTTTCTAAAATTAAAAATAAAAATAATAGTATTGTCACTATTGAATATAAGTACGAGCGACTTCCTTTTTTTTTGTTTCTCGTGGTGGATGTATGGGACATCATGAGAAGGACCGTCACTTAGCTAATGATGATGAGGGGGAGAAGGAATCGGGATGGGGTCTCGTGGTTAAAGGCATCCCCTCGTAAAGGCCGTACTCAATACTTGGTCAAGAAGCAAAGGGTGTTAAAGGGGAAAAACAATTGTTTGTGAGGAAGGAGTTGATGCACTCATCACATTCGAGTGGTCAAAATAAATCTCGAATGGCCAAAGTCGAAGTGAAACGGGTAGTGTGGAGGAGGAGATAGTGGGGGAAAATATTAGAGGTGAGTTGAATGGAGGACAAAAGGAAGTGAGGGTGCTTGAAGGGGGTCCAAAAAAGTGCGAGAGGGAGACTGGGAGTGTGGGTGCTATGGGAGATAAGGCGGGGTCAGTAGGTCCCACAATAGAGGAGGAGGAGACTTCGAATTTGAATAAAAATGATGCACAAATGACCTTCTCGATTGGGTGTGTAACACCTGTTGAAGGGCTGATAAGGCTCTATTTTATAGATGATTTCAGCCTGTTATATTACTTTTTAGTATAAGTTTTGAGACTTAAAATATGTTTTCTTCTCATATTTTAATATTATAACAGTTGAGTTACTTGAGTTACAAAGTTGATTTAAAATATGAGAAATACGCTCAAGAAATTACTTGCTTGATTTTAGTACTACTTATACATGCTAATTTGGTTTATCTAATATTTATAATAGTAGTATGTGTTTATTATGCAAATATTTCATTTTAAGGCCCATTACTCTACTGAATTATTTGTAGGTCAAATTTGCAAAATAAAGAAAAAGAAAAATAAAGAGGAGGTATGATTACACTACAGGAAGCATACCATGGCTTATCAAATGTGCTGTAGAAAGAAAATGGGTTGAGCCCATTTTCTCATTACACCCCACCTAGCATTTAAAAACAAGGAAATAGAGGAGTGCAGACACGGAGGATCAAGAATTGAAGTAAAAGACCTCCTGTTGGGCCAAAACAAATAAAACGGGGGCATTGAAATAAAAGAAGAAACAAAAAAAAAAAGAAAGAAAAGAAAACCTAAGACTAAGGCTTCGTTTGGTAGAGCGTAAAACACTTTCAACTGAAAATGAGTTTACAAGGAAAACCTTTTACATAGGAAAACTCAATTTCATAAGCATTTTCCTTTGTTTGGTTGCATGGTAAATGGTTTTCCACTATAAGCATTTTCCATTGTTTGGTTCAATGGAAAATCAGTTTCAACTATTAATCTAGTTGCTACCTCTTGAGTGTTAGTTATTGTTCTTATATTACTTTTTTTTTTAAACTCTTATATAAATATATATTTATTGGCTTCCTTAAATTATTATGGGAAGATGAATATAACATTTTTGCTAGAAAAACAAGTCATTCTTATAACATTTTTGCTAGAAAAATTATTATTGGCTTCCTTAAAAATTTTGAGCAAACTAATTTAACATTTTTGCTAGAAAAAAAGTCATTCTTATAACATTCTGGGCGGGCGCGGATGTGTCGTTGTGTGCACCGCCCCGGCCAAAGATAAAATTTCTCCTACTCTCTTCTACACTAAGGTAGTATAGCGGAAGTAGGGGTCGTATCCACAGAGAAACAGGGACGAGTTTAGTACTTAGCGTGATTCGAAACCTAGATTAAGCTAAGGGCCGAGAAACCTAATTACAAAGGGGGGGTTTCAAGTATATTATTAACAAACTAAAACTAACTAGCATATAAACAAAATGAGAAATCAATATGGAAAGATCTTGAATCCGATTAACATCCACTTCAATTCATTATCGATCATTGAACATCCACTCTAATTATTTCCATAATTATCTATTGTTGAGAATTAATCTCGCGTTCTCCTTATTCTTAGTTGAATAGCACGATCGCCGTGACTATAAAACCCTAACTAAAGGATAACCTAGTCCGATCTCGCGTCTAAGTTCAATCCAATAGCAAAGAATAAACACAGAGAACCAATAGACTCCTAATGTCATACACGCGATAAACATTCAACAGCTTGATTCAATTTCCCTAAGAAATAATCAAGAAGATCAAGATCTAAATTACTCCCTAGTTTGCTACCAATTGATAAAAGAATAAAACAATCCGATTCTATTCTTAAATCTAGCATTAGATTAATTACACAATCAAACTAGTAACGTTCCTAGCTTAATCATGCAACAATCATGGAAAGCAAGCATAGAAATTAAACCATAATCAAAGAAACTAAATAGAGAGGAAAGATCTCACAATAATGCTTGAAGCTCCATATTAATCTCGTTCAAGAACGGTTCAAGCTACAACCGGCATAGCATAAGCCAATTCCATAGTTGAAATCTCCTAAAACTAAACTAGAAATGAAAACTAAAACTAGGAAATGAAAAAAACAAAGAAATGGAAATGAAGAACAAAGAGGAACGAAGAAGGAAAGATGAAAAGAGAATCATGAAGAAGGAAGGATGAGGAGAGGAGCTCTCCCCTCAAGCTAGCCACTCCAAGGTCTACATTTCAGCCTCTCCTCTTCGTGCTCCACTTCGTCTCCCCAAAAATTAGGTTTTAGGAAGCATTTAAACCCCGCACAAAATCGTGGCCCTAAACCGCCAAAAGCGCCGCGAGTCGCGACACCGATCGCGAGTCGCGACGAGGACTCCGTCTCCCCGCACAAAATGGCCGGCACGCAGTCGCGAGCCGCGACAGCATCGCGAGTCGCGAGGAGCAGGGGGTCGCGAGGTGCGACGGCCCCCGCGAGTCGCGAGCCCGGGCGATGGGCGCCGGGCGCTGAGCTTGCGTGCGATGGCCGGGCCGCCGGGCTGGGCGTGAGCCGTGGGTGGGTCGGGGTTACGCGCATGCTCGGGTGCTTAGAGCTTCCGATGATCGCCCATTATGGTACGATGCCAAATCTCCCAAGCTCTCCAAAGACACTTCAATCAAACATCATTCAAATCCATTTCATCTTGAAAGCTCTAATACATGGCGTAAACACAAATTATCTCGCAAAGCTCCGAATTCCGCTAAAGGCTAAATAAAACACGAATGTTAACAATTACAATCAAACCCTTAGCAAAGTGCACCTCAAATATCACTAAAACGTCGTATAACTTGAGCGTATCAAATACCCCCCACACTTGAACTTTACTCGACCTCGAGTAAACTCAAAAGTGAGAATCACCAAATAAATCATCACTCAAGCTAACGACACCAACCTACACTCCCCATCTACTACATCATCATCATCACATCTTAACAACATCCGCTCAAAAACCTAAACGTAAGGGGACGATGATTCCCCCACACTTAGATTCGAGCTCACCCGAAAAATACAAAGACGCGACAACAATAATCACCAAACGACAACCAAAATGTGAGCTCAAATCCCGAAGGATCTCAAAGGAATTGAACTCACTCCAACGCCACAATCAAAATGACAATTCGCCTAAAACCTCAAAAAAGATAAACTACTACTACAACAACTAACTTAAAATAGCAAGCCATGGAATCAAAAACAAAAAGGGATAAATTCCATGCTTACTCCCAAAAACAAACAATCAAAAGAAAGTGAAAGCCAAAACAAATCTCCCAAAAAATGAGTCTTCAAAATACATAATTCTCTCTTAATCTCTCATTTTGCCTAGGAGCCCTTTCGGGTTTTCATCCTAGCTTCTCACATTTCTTTTTCATCTCACCACCTTACCCGCTCAATATAAGCCACTTTTTTTGCATAGGTTGCCCTTTCGGGTTTTCAACCTATCCGGCCTCCAATTTTTGCCCGAGTCGCCCGCCCTCGCGGGTTTTCAACTCAACGGGATTCATTTTCATTGTTTTTTTTTTATATTTTTTCATTTTCAATTTTTTTTTTCATTTTTTTTTCAAATTGAAATAAATACAACATAAATACAACATAGATACATGAGAATGAGAAAACCCTCCCCCTACTTAAACTACACATTGTTCTCAATGTGACGACAATTAGAAGAAAAAGTAAACCGAAAACGGGGGGGAAAATCGAAAATCGGGTAAATCGAAGATCGAATACTCAAAACTCATGACCAAACAATCCACAAACTCAAATTTCTTAACAACACCAACTCAAATCTCCGAAATCAACTCACAACCCTCTCCCTCAAATCACTCAAACAAATGGCAAATTCAAAAGTTTTAAATTTTTGAGATTCGCACCTAGCTCAAGAGATCGAAAAGATACAACAATCTCACTCCTCTAGTGTTACCAACTCCTAGCTATTGAACTCCTCCCAACGGGTTTTCTTTTTGTGGACTCGGGCTCAAAGTGGATTAAGATTTGTTGTGGTTCTTTTGAGTGGGTGGGTGGTGGGTGGAAGAAAATTTGTTGTGGTGGTGGAAATTTGATGAGAAATAAAGGAAAAGAAAGAAAATAAGAAGGGGTCTCGGGTTGCCTCCCGAGAAGCGCCGTTGGTTAAAGTCGTTAGCTCGACTTAGTACCTTAAGCTTAATCATCGGGATCGGGCTCCATGTGTGATAATGGTGGTTCCATGTCAATCTCCACTTCAAGTACCCGCAAAACCGATCGACAAGAACTCTTGCAATGCATCGTTAGTACCTAGCTTACTACATCATGGTCGAGCATATAACATCGATTATATCCAAAACCTAGCATTAAGTCAACAACAAACATTAACTAGTAGTACTCCTAGCTAATCCAAGTCATGACCATTACTATAAATGTTTAAAGCTAGACAATAACCAAGATATAGAGTAAATCATACCATAAACCGTCAAAAGCTTCAATCAACCATTCTCAAGAGAGTGGCCAACCAAAAACAAAGAGCACAAGCATTACCATCCAAAAATCACGCAAAATACAAACAAGTAACACCGTTTCCCCGGCAACGGCGCCAAAATTTGGGCGGGCGCGGATGTGTCGTCGTTGTGTGCACCGCGCCCGGCCCAAAGATAAAATTTCTCCTACTCTCTTCTACACTAAGGTAGTATAGCGGAAGTAGGGGTCGTATCCACAGAGAAACAGGGACGAGTTTAGTACTTAGCGTGATTCGAAACCTAGATTAAGCTAAGGGCCGAGAAACCTAATTACAAAGGGGGGGTTTCAAGTATATTATTAACAAACTAAAACTAACTAGCACATAAACAAAATGAGAAATCAATATGGAAAGATCTTGAATCCGATTAACATCCACTTCAATTCATTATCGATCATTGAACATCCACTCTAATTATTTCCATAATTATCTATTGTTGAGAATTAATCTCGCGTTCTCCTTATTCTTAGTTGAATAAGCACGATCGCCGTGACTATAAAAACCCTAACTAAAGGATAACCTAGTCCGATCCCGCGTCTAAGTTCAATCCAATAGCAAAGAATAAACACAGAGAACCAATAGACTCCGCTAATGTCATACACGCGATAAACATTCAACAACCGATTCAATTTCCCTAAGAAATAATCAAGAAGATCGAAGATCTAAATTACTCCCTAGTTTGCTACCAATTGATAAAAGAATAAAACAATCCGATTCTATTCTTAAATCTAGCATTAGATTAATTACACAATCAAACTAGTAACGTTCCTAGCTTAATCATGCAACAATCATGGAAAGCAAGCATAGAAATTAAACCATAATCAAAGAAACTAAATAGAGAGGAAAGATCTCACAATAATGCTTCAAGCTCCATATTAATCTCGCTCAAGAACGGTTCAAGCTACAACCGCATAGCATAAGCCAATTCCATAGTTGAAATCTCCTAAAACTAAACTAGAAATGAAAACTAAAACTAGGAAATGAAAAAAACAAAGAAATGGAAATGAAGAACAAAGAGGAACGAAGAAGGAAAGATGAAAAGAGAATCATGAAGAAGGAAGGATGAGGAGAGGAGCTCTCCCCTCAAGCTAGCCACTCCAAGGTCTACATTTCAGCTCTCTCCTCTTCGTGCTCCACTTCGTCTCCCCAAAAATTAGGTTTTAGGAAGCATTTAAACCCCGCACAAAATCGTGGCCCTAAACCGTCAAAAGCGTCGCGAGTCGCGACACTGATCGCGAGTCGCGACGAGGACTCTGTCTCCCCGCACAAAATGGCTGGCACGCAGGTCGCGAGCCGCGACAGGCATCGCGAGTCGCGAGGAGCAGGGGGTCGCGAGGTGCGACGGTCCTCGCGAGTCGCGAGCCTGGGCGATGGGCGCTGGGCAGTGAGCTTGCGTGCGATGGCTGGCTGCTGCTTGGTGGGCGTGAGCTGTGTAGGTGGTCGAAGTTACGCGCATGCTTGGTGCTTAGAGCTTCCGATGATTGCCCATTATGGTACGATGCCAAATCTCCCAAGCTCTCCAAAGACACTTCAATCAAACATCATTCAAATCCATTTCATCTTGAAAGCTCGGAATACATGGCGTAAACACAAATTATCTCGCAAAGCTCCGAATTTCCGCTAAAGGCTAAATAAAACACGAATGTTAACAATTACAATCAAACCCTTAGCAAAGTGCACCTCAAATATCACTAAAACGTCGTATAACTTGAGTGTATCACATTCCCAAAGTTTCTAACATGTCATAGCACAATACTATTGAGACTATTAGGCATAACAATAGTCCACATCAAAACCTTCAAAATAGTAGATAGTTCACAACACAAAGTTAGCTACAAAAAAAATTAGAGCAGAGTCTTGACATATTTTTGGAGCCAAAGCTTGCGAAGAGATTCACTTTTGGTCAAGAAAGCTTTAGCAAGCATCTCACGCTCAACCAAGTGGTCAAAAGCAGCAACGCGGATAGCTTCTTCAAAGTCATCCATCTTCATGATTTCCTCGTAAAGTCTCCCCACATCAAGTTGGTTGTCCGAATTTTTTTCAGAGCACTAACAACTTCACCTAGTTGAGTAGAGATATGTTGCAAATCACCCCCTTCATCTTCAACTCGAGGCCTCTTCCTATGAGATCTGGGCTCAGAAGAAATTCCACTGTCTGACTTGGTAGACTCAATTTCAGTAGTACTAGGCTGCCCACTTGAAGTATTTTGAATGTCGCCGAATTTCTTTGAGAAATTACCTCGTGCCATGTCTTTACCCACCACTATTGCTATCTCCTCATACATATCAATTTTCTTGTTCAAATATTTGTCATGAGATGGATATTGCTGTTAAATAAGATTGTAAAAGAGAGAGAAAACAACAACATACCTGAACATAAGCAATATATGTTTTAGTAGATGTAGTTACCATCTTTATATTATCATCCCAACCAAACCCGGAGTTTTCCCGAACTTGTGATATAGTTCCTTAAGCAGTTCTCAATGTCCTTATGTGATTCTCAACGTGGTCAGCATTGCAAGTAGTCTGAAAATTTTCTGAAATTAACTTCGCTACAAAAGAACAAGTTCTGAAAGTGTTATTTGGTCGGTTTCCTCTTTTCACTTCTTCTGCAAGAAATCCCAATAATTCCTTGGACATTTGCTTCGACCAACGAAAATTACTTTTCTTCTCTTCTTTCACCACCCCGATAACATTATCAACATCGTCCATAAGTTAGTAAGAAAATAACCTATAAAGTTGGAACAAATGTACTTGATTAAACAAAGTTATAAAGTCGATGTACCACCTCATTTAACAACTTTACTTGATTAATACCACCCGATTGCTTCATTAGACAAAAAGAGGGATAATAAAAAATAAGGCAAAACAAGTATTGCCATTTCTGCATTCAGGATTCCAGTAGCAGAATATGCAAATGAAGAAGCATGGAATCATCTAATTAGAAAATACTAACATCAACAAGTCCAACACCAAAATAACCATCTAATTTCCCGTTTTCAGAAACGTTCAACATCCCAAAAACTAATTTAGAGCTCAAAGCACCAAGGTGACAAAAAGAAACATTTATACATGTACTACAATGAGAAACTTCATGAAATTCGACGCTTTTATACGAATCCCACATGGCTAAAGCTATGGCATCTCGTTTTTTTCGCACATTCTTTGTTTTCTTCACGCACTTCCCTTCGAGTAAGTGATGGTCCGATGTCTTGTGAATCAATATCTAAGTTTGCAAAGAATCTCTAAGTCCGCCTCTCTTGTAATCGAGTCATTTGGATCAACTCCCCTAAGGTAATTATGTATCACACAAAGAAGCAAGAACCACATCCACTGGGTTGTAAATGACCAAAATGGTTCAAAGATCTAAGACACGAAATCGCTTCTTTAGAACTCCAAACGCCCTCTCTATACACATTCTTAGTGAAGAGTGCCGAAGATTGAATAACTCTCGTTCATTTTCGGGAGGGTTGTTGGTATACTCTTTCAAATGATAACGCACTCGCCTATATGGAGGCATAAATCCTTTACGATCACCATACCCCGCGTCCAAGATAATACTTCCCTACATTGATAAATCATCACCAATTTTCCAATCAATTTAAGTGCACTACACCATAATTAGCAACAAAAGAAAAAAGGTTAAAAAATTACCTTCGGGAACCTTAAACCCCCTTTTAAGTGCATCACTTAAAACCCTTGAATCATGGGCAGAGCCCTCCCAACCAAAGAAGTATAAAAGTGAATTTCAGTCATAATCACCCGCCCTAGTACATTCCGTGTAGTCTTATCCTTTCTTCCCCGAAATCGATCTCGGATCTCAATAGAATGTATGCACGTACACGGGTACCATCTATAGCTCCTATAAAATCTTCAAACCAAGGAAAAAACCTTGAATTGTTCTCAATTTCAGTCGCACAAAAGTTTCGGTGGTTTTATAACATATGGGTACAAGTGAAGGATTGCTTGGAGCACAATATGGAAGTAGTAATGTATAGTCCAAGTAGATCGAAAGAATCTTCCCCCGGCTGCCCGAAATCTTACATTATGACCCAACAAGTATAAAAATACTAATACTTGCTCCTTAACACTCATTTGCTTACTTTCCGACAAAAGTCCCTTTTCAACTAAAATATTACACAAGCCAAAAAAAGCACCAGGCCTCGTACGAATCTGCCCAAGACAATGAGAGTCACCACAATATAAAACACTATTGATATTCGCCTCCCTCAAACTATCCCGGTTTACATAAGGTTGTCTAACTATTTTAGGTCTTTTAGTCCTAGACTTATCTACTTCAATTAAAGCAAGGATGGAAGCAATAATGGCAGCAACAACACCTATAATCATGCCTTTATGGATCATCTACAAACATTAACAAATCAAGAATTTTAGTTCCTTAATAGAGAAGACACATAACAAATAATAAAAGCGCAAAGAATAGTATTACCTGCGACTTTTGAACATCATTCGACTCCATAATAGCTCAAAACGCCAACAATCTGATGAATTAAACACCGCATCATGATCATTTCTCAAAGAAGAACCCAAAATCCTTTTAAAATATTACAACCCAACAATAACATAATTTGAACTTATATTTATGTTAGGTTAATGATTCAAACTTTGTATTGTTATCTTTAATGATCCCCAAAATCCTTGATTTTTTTATCATGATAGATCATGGGTCAAGATGCGAAATGTCATTTGCAACCTGCCCTCTTTCCCTTTCCTCAAATATACTCCATATAACTTCAACAAGTTGATGGAATGGAAACAAGTATGCAAGATAATATAACCGTTTTACAAATTTTATGTCCATCTAATAATCAATTTCCACAACCGGTTCAACAGATTCCGACGATATCTTGCCAAGTTTATCACGTAACTCGCAGTAACACCCAAGTAAATTTATGCTTGTTCAATTTCCATTTCCAAAACCACCATTAGAGAAGTATTCATAGACATAATTTTATCAAGAGATTATAAAGTGTTGATTTTCAAATTAAAATATATGTATAGCTCTCAAATAACTAATTTTTATTGAGACAATAAATCAAACACCTTGTGTGCATGACATCAAATATTATTATTCAAATTAAAAAAAACAAAAAAAAAACTCTCAAATAACAAAACAAAAAGCTTCTAATTCACAAAAATATGCACAAAATGAATCAGAATTCGAATGAAAAAAAAAAAAGTTGCTAATCAAGCAAATATGGAGATAGACAATAATCGAATATCAATTGAAACCCTAAATTTGTACCAAAACAATAAAATCAATCGAAATTGCAAAGAAAACAACCCTAAAATCATTCGAAATTCCAAAGAAAAAACTAAAATCATTCGAATTTGCAAAATAACAAATTAACAATGAAAAGAATATAGATTAGAACAACGAGGTTTACCTGGGATTTCCGTGAGATCGAGAAGATGAGTCGAGAGAAGATCGACTAGAGTGAAGATGAGTCGAGTGTAGCGTGAAACATAGGTTCGAGAGAGAGAGAAAGGAAAACGTGGTTTCCTTTCAGATTTTAGGGAAAATGTTTTCAATTGGGTTGAAAACAACTTTTCAGCCCAAGTTTTCCATTTTATTGTCCGGCCCATACCAAACAATGTATAATAGGGAAAACTGTTTTCCTGGAAAACATTTTCAGGCCTACCAAACAGAGCCTCAAGGAGGAACGCAGAGCACGAGACCAGACGGCAGAAGATAGCAGACACGAGGAGACCAGAGTGGACGAGAATACAGAGGAAAGACGAAGTGACGATCATCTGAATCTGGAGTTTCTTTCTCTCTTCTCTTAATTTATGCTGTTAAATTTCGTTAGTTATTATGTTTAATTTCAGATTATCACTTTTAATTACTTTGGTTTATTTAGTTTCAATGTCTAGCTAAATTTCTATGTTCTAGGACTAGATGTAGTCTTTTATTTTCTGTCAATGATTTGAATTTGTTGTTTGGATTCGATTATTATAATTGCAATTTGATAATCTTGGTTTGTTTTCATATAATTGATTTGGCCAGTTGATTATATGTTTAAGATATTGGATTATTAGCGGAAGTGAAAGTTCAATATTAGTTCGTGGGATTATTAAACGTCAAGTAGTATAATTTTAGAAATAGTTATACACTTGGGGTGGTCTCTTATATGAATTTATTGTCCGTAATGGGTTTATATTAATTGTTATGACCACGGAAGTAGGCGTAAGATTATTATAAATACACGTTTTCTACCTTGGAAGAGGAGATAATATATTATAGGAAATTCGATCATTGCAATATAATAGTTTAAATCCGACAACTAGTTTAATTTCATCGAGAAGGTAATCGGCGAAATCTAAGTCCTAGAACTATTTCTTATACTTGATTTATGCCCATTGTCCGACGTCTTTAGAGTTAGAATTAGTATAATTCTTATTTTATTAGTTTAGTTATTATCACTATTCACATGACCCGGATCGTCTAGATAATATTATTGTCTCTTAATTTGGTAGTTGATTATACCTCCTCGCGGGAAACGATATCTTGCTTACCCTATATTTACTTTAATTGACCCGTACACTTGCGGTATTTTAAGGTACTTTTAGGACCGACCAAGTTTTTGGCGCCGTTGCCGGGGAGGCAATTAGTCAATATCATACCAAAGGGAGTTTGATATTACTTTAGACTTTAATTTAGTAGTTTATACATAATCGTGTTTATTGTTCTTTTGGAGTTGCATTCTTGTTTCTTTTGGTTGAATTACTAAAGGTTCTAAAATTAATTTTTATCGAGTCTCTATCTCCATTCCGTTAGTGTTAGTGTGTCTTTTGCGATTTTCTTTTGATTTTATTTGTTAAACTTATTCTTATCTAAGTGGGTTTTAGTTAGTTCTCGTGCTTGTTCACACTATAGTCCACCGAATAGTTATTAGTCCTTTTGTCTTCCGTTGCATCTTCTACATTCCGTTTAGTGTAATACATAGTGTTAGTATTTTGCCGCAATATTTCTTGCCTTCTCGGTAGTGATGATCCGCAATTTTATGTGATTTTCTGTTTTTAGGTGGTGCAGCTTCTAGTTTAAAATAGCTTCTTTCATTCTTGTTCATTTCTCGTTTTCCCTAGTCTATATTCTTATTAGTTTAGTTATCCGCCCGAAATATTCAATCTCTATTTCATCCGAATTTTATTTTCTTGTAGTGAATTCTTATCTTAAATTTCATTGTGCAAGAGAGTTCAAGTTTTCAAATTTTAAACTCGCCAATTTATTTTTTACAACATTATTCTCGCCAAAAGAGGCTACAAAGAAGACCCGCCATACTTCGACTTGGAGTTGCTCTTTCTCGAAGAACCGAAATCAATTCGGAAAGGATGGGCGACAACAACAATAATACAAAGCCTTTGCGTGATTTTGCTCGCCAAGTGCTAGTGGTGCACCTTCAAGTATTGTAAGGCCTACAATTTCGCTAATAATTTTGAGCTTCGCCCGCTTTAATTCAAATAATTCAACAAGACCAATTTATCGCCTAGATAATGAAGACCCTAATGAACATATAATCACTTTCCTTGAAAAATGCGACACTCGTTAAGTTAAATGGAGTGACCGACGATGTTATTCGACTTGGTTTGTTTCCGTTTTCACTTAAAGATAAAGCTAAAATGTGGTTAAAATCTAATCCACCTAATTCATTTACAACATGGGCTACATTATCTCAAGCTTTTCTTAGTAAATATTTTCCTCCCGGAAAAACCGCAAAGTTTAGAAACGATATAACTAGTTTTGCTCAACTTGATAGGAGTCTTTATATGAAGCATGGGAAAGGTTTAAAGATTTACAACGTAAGTGTCCCCATCACTTGTCCCCGATTGGTTGCTAGTGCAAACTTTTTATAATGGTCTCAATGAATCAGCTAGAATAACTATAAGATGCGGCCACGGAGGTGCAATAATGGGTAAAACTACCGAAGTAGCTAATAGGTTACTTGAAGAAATGGCTTCTAATAATTATCATTGGTCTAATAATAGGGGTAAACCAAAGAATACCGCAGTATGTATGAAGTAGAAGGAATTAACATGTTAAATGCAAAAGTTGACAACTTAGTCAATTTATTCACTAAAATGAATAATGTTAATTCTCGTGTCTTCTTCTAATGTGACATGTAATATATGCGGTGGTGGCCATTTACCTACGTAATGTGCTAATATGGAACAAGCTCAATATGTTTCTAATTTTAATAAGCACCCACAAAATGATCCCTATTCTAATACTTATAATCCAGCCGGAGAAACCATCCTAATTTCTCTCGAGGAATCCAGACAACAAAATGTTAATGTTAATTCACAACATCCACCCGGGTTCCACCAAAAACAAAATCAACAAGAAATTAGACCATTATGGGAACTAGCTATTGAAAAATTGGCTAATGCTACTTCGAAAGAATTGAAAAATTAGAAAGTAAAGTAGATCGATTGCTATTTCTAATAGAAATGTAGAACTTCAACTTGGACAGTTAGCTAATGCCATCAATTCTAGAAGTCAAGGAGCTTTGCCTAGTAAAACCGAATTTAATCCTAAAGAGCATTGCAACGCTGTCACTCTTAGAAATGGTAAGGAGTTAAGTAACATAAAAAGTACTATTAAAGAAAATGAGGTCGCCAATGAAAGTGAAAAAGAGAAGAAGAATTATGAAGCTGAAAAAAAACTTGAATCACCACCTCCTCCCCCCAAAGGACACCTTATGTCCCCCCTATTCCTTTTCCACAAAGACTTAAACAAACTAAATTAGATAGTGAATTTGAGAAATTCTTGAAAATGTTTAAGCAATTACATATTAACGTTCCTTTTATTGATGCTTTAATGCAAATTCCTTCTTATTCTAAGTTTCTTAAGGAAATTATGTCTAAAAAGAAGAAGTTGGAAAAATATGAAACCATTGCTTTGAGTGAGGAATGTAGTGCTGTGATTCGAAAAAGCTTCCCCTAAACCGAAAGACCCGTGAAGTTTTTCCATTCCTTGCACTATAGGTGATATTAAATTTTCTAAAGCCTTGTGTGATTTAGGTGCAAGTGTCTCTCTTATGCTTTTATCTATTTGCAAAAAGTTAGGATTGCATAATATAAAATCTACTACTGTATCATTGCAACTTGCTGATAGATCTATCAAATATCCAATTGGATTACTAGAAAATGTGCTAATTAAAGTCGATAAATTTATTATTCCTGTTGATTTCATTATTCTTGATATGGATGAGGATATAGAGGTACCCATTATTTTAGGTAGACCCTTCTTGGCTACCGCTGGAGCTATTATAGATGTTAAGAATGGTATTTTAACGTTTGAAATTGGTGAAGAGAAAGTTCACTTCAATATATTCGCTTCTCTAAAAACAATTCACAAACGTGGATCTTGTTTGTAAAGTTGATATAATTGAAGACATGACTAAGAAGAAACTTGTAACTGATGCTACTAATGCTCCATTTGAAGTGTGTTTGAGTAAAACAGGTACTCCTTCTAAACTTAAGAAAGCAAAGGTAAGAAAAGTTTTTCCTACAATCAAGGAATGTCTGTCATGGAGAAAAAAAGTTGATGTCAAACATGTCAAAGCTACAGGTAAGCCCCATTTGATTACTAAGACGGCCACTAAAGGAGTGACTAACTCCTTGATTGATCCTGGTTAAATGAGACTTGCCGGAAGTCAAGCTATTGACTTTAAAAGAGCGCTACTGGGAGGCAACCCAAGCCACTCCCCGTTTACGTTTTATTTTATTTCTTTTATCAAGATTATTATCTTATTTCTATTTTGTTTTTCCATTTACTTATGCAGGTACATAGCTAGTTTAAAAGCCATAAGTCAGTTTCGCCTTGTGTGTTCTGTCATGTTCAACCACTTATAGTGACTGGACTAGAAAACAACTAATTAGCGGAGAACATTTATGTACTCTACATTCACCAAGAACTGCTGCTACTCCTTCTACTATGTGCTGCTGCTGTTGTGTTGTGCTACTGTGTCTATCACCATTATCACAAGAGTTGACATAGAGTAATTCACTTGTTGCCGCTCTCTTACCGCGCTGCACGAGAGAAGTCGTCTTACACCCCAGGTTGTTTCTCTCTAAGTTTTTTATTGCCGGGTTATTGCTACAATTTCCCCTTTCTCATATAGTCTCGAGTATATTCAAACATCGAGGACAATGTTTATAATAAGTGCGGGGGAGAGGCTTGAGCCCCGGACTCGGATTGTTGGATTTGATGTATTGTCGTGATGCTATAATTAATTTGTGTGAAGAATCAGGTCTAGAAAATGCGAAAATCTAATTGGATATGCTATATTTTAGGGGAGGTGCTGCCAAAATTTGTGCAGAAATTTATAATTTTCATGTCTGATATTGATTTGAAGGCAAATTCCGTTAGCTTAATTTGTCGAAAAAAAAAACCAGTTTTTGAAAATTGAATTTAAAACAAAAGTTTTTCTAATTTTGTTGCAAGCTTATGGGTTTTTATGTTGACTGATTCGGAGAATAGCATAGCATCATTGTGTAAGTGTTTGGCAAGTGGTAAGAATGGTTATTTACGATTTGATTGTGATTGACTTGGTGGACATCTATAGCCATTGTGAGACTTTTGAGCCTTTTAATAGACTAAAACATATATATTAGTCTCTATTTTTTTTCATGAGAGTGTGTGTTAGTTCCTGGTGAAGTATGGACTCTTGAATTTGCATTGGTTTCTTCGAGACCACATTGAAGCATGAGCATGCATAAAAATGATTAAGGCGTTTTTTTTTGTCGAACCACATTTAGCCTAAGCCACCTACATTATCATATCTCTTTCTAAAGCCCCTCTGAGCCTTAAGCCTATTTCTTTTGTTTAAACCACATTACAAGCTTATATCCTAAACACATGTTCTAACCAAAGCTTTGAGCTAGTGAAATATAATTTGGTGTTTGGAGTACTGTTTGTGAAGGGTATAAAAAAAACAATAATTATTATGGAGGTGGTGTTTTATGTTTTATATCAATGATCATTATGAGATTGTGAAAAATACAATAAAGTGGACTACTGAAAAAAAAAATAAGAACAACATAGAAGAATTTATGGAAGTAGTAAAGAAAGAAAAAGAAGAAAGTAGATATTTTTATTGGTGTTTGCTATTCAAAGATATTGTTATGGTGAAGAAGTTAACTTATATTGCAAATATTTGAGGAGTTGGAGTTTTGGTTGTGGCCATTAATTTTCTAAGCATTGTTATCAATTGTTACTCTACTAGCTCTTAAGCTTTTGAGCACCAAATTCTAAATACTCCCTACCCTCTCACCTTAGCCTTACATTACAACCCTCTAAAGTCATTTGATTTTTGTATGCTCTATGTCTTACTAAGTAGTGGAGGATTGAACGATATGTAAATTTAAAGATGATATATTTCATTTCGAGTCGACTTCTTAGGTTTTGAGTGATAATTATTATACCCTAAACACATGAGTGATTATAATTTTTCATTATTTGCACAACTAAAGTGAGAGTTCACCAAGTTAATTACTCGATTACTCAAATCTTGAATATGGTTGTGGTAAGATTGAATGGAAACACTAATACATGAAGTACTATGCCTTTTGAAGAGTTGGTTGGTATTTGGCTCATTGCTTGTGATGTCTAAACAATGTTTTTGAAAAAAAAAAAAAATTTCTATAAAAGTTATTCTTGGTCTTTGTGAAAACTTTCAGTTAAGTTATGGCTCCTTATACTAGAATTTGCCTGAAAAGTCAGTCAGTTGGGAAGTTAAAACTTATATTGATAGATAGATGCTGCATTATATAGTCCTAGTTTGCTCGAGGACTAGCAAACCTTAAGTGTGGGGGAGTTGATAAGGCTCTATTTTATAGATGATTTCAGCCTGTTATATTACTTTTTAGTATAAGTTTTGAGACTTATAATATGTTTTCTTCTCATATTTTAATATTATAAGAGTTGAGTTACTTGAGTTACAAAGTTGATTTAAAATATGAGAAATACGCTCAAGAAATTACTTGCTTGATTTTAGTACTACTTATACATGCTAATTTGGTTTATCTAATATTTATAATAGTAGTATGTGTTTATTATGCAAATATTTCATTTTAAAGCCCATTACTCTACTGAATTATTTGTAGGTCAAATTTGCAAAATAAAGAAAAAGAAAAATAAAGAGGAAGTATGATTACACTACAGGAAGCATACCATGGCTTATCAAATGTGCTGTAGAAAGAAAATGGGTTGAGCCCATTTTCTCATTACACCCCACCTAGCATTTAAAAACAAGGAAATAGAGGAGTGCAGACACGGAGGATCAAGAATTGAAGTAAAAGACCTCCTGTTGGGCCAAAACAAATAAAACGGGGGCATTGAAATAAAAGAAGAAACAAAAAAAAAGAAAGAAAAGAAAACCTAAGACTAAAGGAGGAACGCAGAGCACGAGACCAGACGGCAGAAGATAGCAGACACGAGGAGACCAGAGTGGACGAGAATGCAGAGGAAAGACGAAGTGACGATCATCTGAATCTGGAGTTTCTTTCTCTCTTCTCTTAGTTTATGCTGTTAAATTTCGTTAGTTATTATGTTTAATTTCAGATTATCACTTTTAATTACTTTGGTTTATTTAGTTTCAATGTCTAGCTAAATTTCTATGTTCTAGGACTAGATGTAGTCTTTTATTTTCTGTCAATGATTTGAATTTGTTGTTTGGATTCGATTATTATAATTGCAATTTGATAATCTTGGTTTGTTTTCATATAATTGATTTGGCCAGTTGATTATATGTTTAAGATATTGGATTATTAGCGGAAGTGAAAGTTCAATATTAGTTCGTGGGATTATTAAACGTCAAGTAGTATAATTTTAGAAATAGTTATACACTTGGGGTGGTCTCTTATATGAATTTATTGTCCGTAATGGGTTTATATTAATTGTTATGACCACGGAAGTAGGCGTAAGATTATTATAAATACACGTTTTCTACCTTGGAAGAGGAGTTAATATATTATAGGAAATTCGATCATTGCAATATAATAGTTTAAATCCGACAACTAGTTTAATTTCATTGTAGAAGGTAATTGGCGAAATCTAAGTCCTAGAACTATTTCTTATACTTGATTTATGCCCATTGTCCGACGTCTTTAGAGTTAGAATTAGTATAATTCTTATTTTATTAGTTTAGTTATTATCACTATTCACATGACCCGGATCGTCTAGATAATATTATTGTCTCTTAATTTGGTAGTTGATTATACCTCCTTGTGGGAAACGATATCTTGCTTACCCTATATTTACTTTAATTGACCCGTACACTTGCGGAATTTTAAGGTACTTTTAGGACCGACCAAGGGCGAATCAAAAAGACAATTCGAAGGAAGACTACGGCTAGGTATAGAGCAGCTTCTATAGCTATTGATGGTGTGGGTGAAGAGCAGGTGGGGGCGAGAGGTGGAAAACGCAAGGAGTATGATGGTGGAACGACAGAAGCTATGGAAGATGACGGTGTGCTAGAAAAAAGGATACGGTGCGATGATTTAATGGATGAGAGCTATGTCTCGTTCAAAGTAGCGGAGGTTGGTAATAACCAACCCCGCGAAGAGCAATGAAAATCCTAAGTTGGAACTGTAGAGGGCTTGGCAACCCTCGTACAGTAAATACTCTCCGGGATTGGTGCTGGAGAGATAGGCCAAACATGGTTTTTCTCATGGAAACTATGATAGATAAGCAAGCTTTGAAGATGGTGCAGAGAAGATGTGGCTTTGATAATGGTATTTGTTTAGATAGTGTCGGTTTGGCTGGGGGTATGGGTTTCTGGTGGAAAGATGTTAAAGTAGTTGTTCGATCTTTTTCTACTCATCACTTTGCTGTCGATGTGTGTGATGATGAGGATGTTGTACTATGGCGTGCCATTGGTGTTTACGGCTGGCCTGAAGCAGTAAACAAACACCACACTTGGCAACTGATGCGACGTCTATGTGCAGAGAATGATGTCCCTATTGTTGTCTTTGGCGACTTTAATGAAATCACAAGTATGCATGAGAAGACAGGGGGTGCGATCAGAGGAGAGAGACAGATGGATGCTTTTCGGAGCGCTATTGATGACTGTGAGTTGATGGATTTGGGTTTTAAAGGTAATACGTTCACTTGGCAACGGGGAAATACTGTGGAAACTCTTGTGAAAGAGAGATTGGACCGTTTTCTGGCTAATAATGGATGGTGTACAATGTTCCCATATTCAGAAGTAATTCACCTTCCCATATACAAATCGGATCATGCACCGATTTTGCTGAAATTTGGGAAGGATAAAACGAGACACAAGAAGGGGAAATTGTTCCGTTTCGAAGCTCTCTGGTTGTCCAAGAACGAGTGTGAGCAAGTGGTTGCTAACGCATGGAAGGAGAGGGTTGCTGATGATATAACCTCTCGAGTTGCAGGGGTGGCGGATTCGCTTACAAGATGGGCCCAACTCACTTTTGGGGACATCCAAAAACGAATTCTTGCGGCTGAAAAACAACTTCACCAACTTCAAGAAAAACCCCCTGATGGTATTGTTCTTGAACAGTGTCATAATGTTGCAAATGAATTAGATGAGCTCTACAGATTAAAGGAGTCCTACTGGTATTCGAGGGCTAGAGCAAATGAGCTACGCGATGGTGATAAGAACACATCTTATTTTCATCACAAAGCTAGCCAGAGACGAAAACGGGATGAGATTAGAGGTTTGTTCAATGATGATGGAGCTTGGGTACATTCCAAGGAAGAGCTGGAAGGGGTTATCTCCACCTATTTTGAGAAGCTTTTTGCTACAGAGAACCCACATGGGTTCGAGGAGGCCACGGCTGGGATTGAAAGTTTGGTTACGAATGACATGAACAGAATGTTGCTGGAAGAACCGAATGGGGAAGAGATTAGGGCAGCGTTGTTTCAGATGCATCCAAACAAAGCTCCGGGAGTAGATGGTATGCATGCATTATTTTTTCAAAAATTCTGGCATATTGTTGGCCCTGATATTATATGTTTTGTTCAACGTTGGTGGATAGGTGAGATTGATTTGAATGATGTGAACCAAACATGTATTGTTCTTATACCCAAGTGCACAGATTCGAAATTTTTGTCTGAATTTAGACCGATCAGTTTATGTAATGTGATGTACAAAATTATTTCAAAAACTCTGGCAAATAAATTGAAGAAGTGCCTTGGTGATCTAATATCCATCAATCAAAGTGCTTTTGTTCCTCAAAGGTTGATAACAGACAATGCTCTTATTGCTTTCGAGATTTTTCATTCTATGAAGCGGAAGGGTGAAGGAAGGGATGGTACAGTTGCGTTGAAACTTGATATGAGTAAGGCATACGACAGGGTGGAGTGGAGTTTCCTTGAGCATGTAATGATGAAGTTTGGGTTTGATGTTCAGTGGATACAGAAAATAATGTGCTGTTTACAGAGTGTGTCTTTCTCTTTCAAGTTCAACAACAGGGTGTCTGGTCATGTTATACCTGGCAGAGGTCTTCGACAAGGTGATCCTATCTCCCCTTATCTATTTTTACTCTGTGCAGATGCTTTCTCTATGTTACTTAACAAGGCAGCTAGAGAGAATGAGATTCATGGTGTGAAAATATCTAGAGGGGCCCCGAGAATATCTCATCTCTTTTTTGCAAATGACAGTATTTTGTTTGCTAGAGCCAATTTGCATGAATGCTCTAAGGTTGCTGATATCATCAGTAAATATGAGAGAGCTTCAGGTCAAAAAGTTAATTTAAGCAAAACTGAAGTGGCTTTTAGTAAAAAGGTGTATGTTGATAGGCGAAAGGAGATTGTAGAGACGTTGGGGTGAGAGAGGTTGATAAGCATGAGAAATATTTAGGCCTCCCGACTATCATCGGGCGCTCAAAAAAAGTGTGTTTTTGGATTGAAAGAAAGATTTTGGAAAAAGCTGAATGGTTGGAAAGAAAAATTGTTGTCTCGTCCCGGAAAGGAAGTTCTTATCAAAGCGGTGGCTCAAGCAATTCCAGTTTACATGATGAGCATTTTTCGTATCCCGACTATCATTGTTTGCTAGAGCCAATTTGCATGAATGCTCTAAGGTTGCTAATATCATCAGTAAATATGAGAGAGCTTCAGGTCAAAAAGTTAATTTAAGCAAAACTGAAGTGGCTTTTAGTAAAAAGGTGTATGTTGATAGGCGAAAGGAGATTGTAGAGACGTTGGGGGTGAGAGAGGTTGATAAGCATGAGAAATATTTAGGCCTCCCGACTATCATTGGGCGCTCAAAAAAAAGTGTGTTTGCCGGATTGAAAGAAAGATTTTGGAAAAAGCTGAATGGTTGGAAAGAAAAATTGTTGTCTCGTCCCGGAAAGGAAGTTCTTATCAAAGCGGTGGCTCAAGCAATTCCAGTTTACATGATGAGCATTTTTCGTTCCCTGATGGCTTACTGGATGAAATTCATGCAATGTTAGCAAAGTTTTGGTGGGGAGCAGCTGGGTCTGAACGTAAACTTCATTGGCACAATTGGGCATCTCTATGTCTTCCAAAGTCAATGGGGGGTATGGGGTTTAGAGATCTTAAATGTTTCAATGATGCAATGCTTGCAAAGCAATGTTGGAGACTATATGATAATCCGAACTCCCTTCTTTATTCCGTACTTAAGGCCTCCGTGATTTTAAAAAATTCGTAGTTTTTAAGTGCATATAGGGGGTTTGATCCGAGCTTTTCTTGGAGGAGTATATGGGGTAGGGGTGAAAGTTATTTGGTTAAAAACTGAAAACCAAACCAAACCAAACCGAATTAGTAATTTGGTTTGGTTTTTTTTTATATTCGGTTTGGTTTGGATTCAAAAAAAAAATTCCAGATTCTCGCTTGATCGGTTTTGGTTTTGGAAAACCAAAAAACCGAGAAAACCGAAAAATAGAGGTTGAAACTTGAAACAGAGTACAAGACCATTTTGAAATAATAAAACTCAAACCCAAATTCACCCCACTTATGCGCCAAACTAAAGTCCTAAACTATTAACCCTAGGACTAACTCGCCACTCTCCTCTCCTCTCCCCACGTCGTTTCTCTTATCTCTCTCCTAAATGGTTCTCTTCTTTCTCTCGTAAATGCTCCTCGTCGCCGTCTCGCCGAAGGAAATCGTAGATCTCGGATCGTGGCAACGTCAATTTCTCTCCTCTCGCCGGCCAAGAGGTCAAGAAGGTCGACGGCTTATTTCTCTCGTATATGCTTTGAACTCTTTGAATCTTTCATGTGGTGATTATTGAAAGATGTGTATATGATGATTTTTTTATACCAAATTAATGTCATTGATAATAAGAAATTAATGTCTGTTATTAAATTGTTATTTTTGTCTGTGTTCAATTTTTTTTAAAAAAAATTAGTTACGAAAATAAGAAATTGATATCACTGTTATTTTGTTTAATTTCAGTTTGGTTTGGTTTGGATTTTGGAATATGAAAATTAATTCGGTTTGGTTTGGTTTGGATTTTGAAATATAAAAAAAAATTCGGTTTGGTTTGGTTTTTGGGTTCAAATTTTGGTTTGGTTTGGTTTGGATTGAGTAGAATTTCGGTTTGGATTTGGATTGGAAATTTAAAAACCGAATTTATTTCGGTTTGGTTTGGTTTTGACCTAAAACTAAACCGAAAACCGAACTTACACCCCTAATATGGGGTGCAAAGGCTTTGCTAATGGAAGGTTTGCGTTGGCGTGTTGGGAATGGTTGGAAAATAAATGCGTGGACTGACTCATGGCTGCCAGGGGATGATGGGTATGCTGTTCACACTCCTAGTACTGTTCTCGAACCTAACCTTTGTGTAGCAGAACTCTTTGATCATGAAATTGGTGGCTGGGATGCGAACAAAGTGATGCTGCGGTTTTGAGCTGAGGATAGCGCTAAGATTCTTGACATTCCTTTGTCAAAATTTTGGCCGCGAGATTGCAGGTATTGGTGGTCTAATATTGATGGAATTTCTTCAGTGAAATATGGGTATTGGCTAGGCATGTTGGGACGCACTCGAGCATGGCAGCTACATGCGGGTTTACACGAGACTGATCTGTGGAGGAAGGTTTGGGCTATCGAGGGTCCAAACAAATTGAAACACTTTGTTTGGCGCGCGTGTAAGGGGGCTGACCGTGAAAGAACGTCACTTTTATCGTTATATATCACCTGATAACTTGTGTCCAGTTTGCGGGGAAACGGAGACAATTATTCATTCTCTATTCTTCTGCAAACATGCTATGGCTATATGGGAACCAAGTGATTTTGGCTTGCACATTCAGGATGCTTCAAAAAATTCTTTTGCTGAATTGTTCTTGTGGATGGCAGGGAAGGTAACTAGTGACGAGCTCAGGTTGTTTGTTACACTTACTTGGGCATCGTGGAACTGTCGAAACAAAGAAGTGTTTGAGGCTTATCCCCCGTCTTCGGTCCACATTGCTGCTGGGTTGTGGAAGCTCATTGAGGATACTCGTGTTTGTACCAAGAAGACCCAAATGCAGGCGAGTTAATTTCAAGCCATACCATCAGCTCCAACATGGAAGAAACCCGAGCAAGGCTGGGTAAAAATTAATTTTGATGCACATGTGGGTGTTAACAGAATGGTGGTGCTTGGGGTGATAATACGTGACTGGCAGGGAGGTTTACTGGTGACGGCTGCAACACGTCTCAACGTGGCGTGGGATGCTCACATGGCTGAAGCTGCCGCTGCAAGGTACGGAGTGATGATGGCTCGCAGATTTGGCTTCACCAAAGTATGCTTGGAAGGGGATGCAATGTCAGTTATCTCAACCATTCGAGGCAAACAAATGGGTTATGCTCCTATTTATTCTTTACTCTCAGATGTAATCACTCTTAGTGAAGTGTTTAGTGATTTCTCTTGTTGTCATGTTAGGAGAGCGGGGAACACCGTTGCACATTTAATGGCAAGGTGGAACGTTAATTTTAACTCTGAAGTAGTTTGTACGAACTCTTTTCCCCAAAGTATCCTATCTTTGGTGGAACTTGATCTAGTTTAATAAAACGGTTTCTCGCGTTTCCTCTCAAAAAAAAAAGTGGTTTAATAACATAACTTATAACCAGATTAGTCCATAAAATTAACCCAATAATAATTGTAGGAACTAAATGATGTGGCTTAATTAAAATAATTAAATCAGTCCATTAGGTGGTAGAGCTCCAAGGCCCAAACTAATGTAACTAAGCAAGGCATTCTTTGGGCTTGAAAATAGAACAAACTTCAGAAAAAGAATAAAACAGAGGCAATACCTCTGCTCTTATTTTGAGCAGCGATGAACGACGAACCACGATGTGCGCGGGACGGAGCTCCGATGCACCGGCAGCAGGGCTGGGTCGTGACGGCTTCGGGGTACTGGTGGCGGCAGGAAACTCCAGCGCGGTGCAGCAACACGAATCAGAGGGCGCAAGGGGTTGAGCGAGAGAGAAGAGAAAGGTACGAGTGGTGGTGTGGTTGGGTGCGGGTGGTGCAGCACAGCAGTGAACGGAGCAGAGGAGCGCAAGGCTCGCGTGGGGTTGAGCGAGAAAGAAGGGAAGTGCGAGGAAGAGAGAGAGAAAGAGAGGTGCGGGTGCCGGCGAGCGACGGTGGCAGGTGGGGCGGTTGTTCTGGCGTTGCGCGAGCAGGTGGCAGATGGTGGTGGTGATGTGGGTGGGGGACCCGAAACAGAGGAGAGAGATGGGAAAATGGTTTTCTTTTTGGGGTTTCTTTGGGTCACATTTTCCGGCGCGTTTCCGGCGAATTTGTGACTGAAATTTGTGGTGTTTGAAAGGTGGTTCGTAGGTGATGGTGAAGTAAGAGATGAGAGGAGGAAGTTTGTAGAATTGTTGTGTTCTTGGTGATGGATTTCATGGCCTCTTATAGTGGGTTTATGAACACTAATTCAGTAGTTGGGAGGAAGAAGATGGAAGTAAATATTCTGATTTTTGACTTGAGGAAGCTAAGAAAATGGATTGGTGACAGATTTTTGACAGAGGAAAAAGAATGGAGGGTGGTGGCATGCTTGCCAAGTGCCCATGGAGGAGTGAGGAAGAAGGCAAAAGTAATGGAGTGTTTGACCATGGAAGACTTTTTCTCTTTTTCCTTTTTATTTTGTAACCAAAAATCAGAAAATTACACTACTTCTCTCACTCTACTTCACGTGGCCTTGTAAACTTTAGTGAAGTGTGGATATTTTTGTGCTTTAGTGAATCAACAACAAAACTAACCTTCTTGTTTAATTCATGAAATCGAAAAAAATATAAATTATTGACAACTAGGTAATAACGTTTTTAAGTTGGAAATTTTCATGTTGAAATTCTATATTCGTTTAATTATACTTTGCTTAATTGGTGAAACGATAAAATAAAATATATTTTAAATACTTATTATAGTTAATTATTCACTTAAACACGTTTAAGTTTTTAGGATATTACAGGTATAGAGAGAAATTTGACAGGGGAGGAAATTTGGTTGGGGGATAAAAGGGAATAAAAGAAAGGGATGGGTCAAAGGGTTGTAGGGTAACCGGGTATAAATATCCCGAAAAAAGGGGGAGCTTGATTCATTATTATCAAGGTTGAGGTTGTTGAGAGTATAAAAAGACATTTCCTTCATCAAGTTCAAGCCAGCAGGCAAGCACCTTCCATCCGAAAGTTTTATAATGGGGGAACATTCAAAGGTCAGGGGGTTTGGGAGTTCAAAAGAATAAAGTGCACTTTTCATAAATGCATTCTTAACTACCAAGCAATTCAATTTCAAATCAAAAAGAGTAGTTTTGGGGTAATTAAGTGAGCTAGAGAAATTTTCTTTGCAGTTTTCCATAATCCACAGGTTTGAGATAGGGTAACTTAATGCAAAGTGATAATTACCAAGGGGAAGAAGTTTCCTATATCTATTCTGCAAAAGGAAGAACCTAAAAGCCTTGTGTCTAAGCATTTATTGACTTGCGGAAAAATAATCTGACCTTGAAGGCTCTTAATGGTGGTTACTCCTTTTTCCACCCAGTTGGGTGTTTACTTTGCCCGTTTCCCACTACTGCCCAGTGTAATCCCCCCGTAAATTTATGTATTTTATAAACAATATTTTAGTATATATATTTATATTTAAACATAATTTAGTTTGAAATGATTTATTTAATTAAAGAAGGTTGACTATTTTGAAAGTCAAAAGAATTATTTTAAGAATTTGAGGAAGTTAAAATATTTTTGTTAAGGCATGCTTTGAAGTATGGGCCAATGAGGCATGGGGATCATATTGAAATTGGGACCCAAAGGAAACTTGGGCATTTATTACTTGGACCCGTCAATTTGGAATGATCCAATTCGAATGTTCGAGATACTAATCGGATTTGAAAAAGAAGTTGAATTGACTTGAACCCAAATTCTAAGCCGATTAGGAAAACGATTTCTATTGATCTTAGGAGTTTTAAATCATCAATCCTATTCATCATAAAACTCTATTGAAACCCATTTGCCTTTCCCTAAGCCCAAAAGGAAAGCCTACATATATATATACCTTGAAACCAATTATTTTACCCACACAAATTTTCTCTCTCCTCACACTTCCCAAGACCGGCGCCCCACTCTTCTCTCTCTCTCTTTCGTGCTTTCACGTTTTCTTTTTCTTCTTCCTATTTTCTTTCTTCTTCTTCAAGAAACACTTTCTTCTCCACCAAAAAACGTCACAACACCGAAATCACCACATCACCGCCGACTGTTTGCTGCGCAGCTGCTGCCACCTAGACCGGCGCCTCTTCCTTCCTTGTTCTCTTTGTTTTGTTGGTTTAATTCTTTTCTTCCTCCTCAAGTTTTGATTAAAGATTATGTTTTTATGTTTTGTTTTAGTACTAATTATGATTAGTAACTTTGATTTACTGTTTTAATGATGAATCTATGATTATATAAATTATGTATTGAAAGAATAAAATTTCAGATTTGATTATTATATTTAGATTGAGTTTTTAATTATCAAAGCATGAATTTTTAGGGTGTTAAAGATTGGAAAATCATAGTAGCATGTTATAAACTATGAAATTGATTTAACTTATGAATTTAAACATGTTTAAGTATGTTTAAAGGGAGTTTTAATAATTTATAAGTTGCTGGAATTTTAGAAAGGTTGTTATTAATGGAGTTTTATGGATTTTACTGACTAGTATAGTAGTATTATGCTAGGTAAAATAAGTAATTGAAGTTTTAATGGTAAAAATAAATTTTAAATATTTTTAAAGAGGATTTAAAGTATTTTAAAGTTTCTGGAATTTATTGGGAGTATTGATTTTGAATTATATTGGTTGTTTTAGGCGGAGATTACTCAATAGGCGATTTTTAAGGTGATTAAAGGTGGCCTACCAATTTGTTTACACAAGGTACGTACATACCTATGTGTTATGTGATGTAGTATCATGATTATAGGAAGGAAAGTTGTAGTATCATGTATAGGAACTTTGTAAGTTCATATATGATTTCTATTCTGATTGGATTTTACATGTTTTATGCTTGTGTGGGAACATGTAAGTATGAGATTTGATTATGAGTTGAATATCGTGTTTGTATGGAATATTGATGCAAGCATGTTGGTTGGGAACTTTATTTATTAATTCACATGGGGGAATTAATATATTTATTGAGTTGGATCATGTTGAATCATGTTGTAACACCCCCAAAATCCATACACGTCTAAACTACGTTGCATCGACTTTGGGAGTGTTACCGCCGCGGTGAAACGCAAGGCATATTAAAATCGAAACGTTAACAACTCCTTACTAAGAAAAACCGCATTGCAAAGAAATAAAATGTTTACTTTAAACTACAACTCGGGAATCACCATGGACCCCTTTTATTCAAACCATTACCTACGAATACTAATTATTCTATAAATTCAACAAAAACACTTAAGAGTTTATAAACCGTAATATATCCCCGTATGCCGACCCATGCAAAGATCACCAAAGACACCTAATCCGCTCCCATTGAAATATCAATGGTTCATCACATGTCAACAAACATCACAAATAACAAACAATCGCCTATGCCGAGTACGTACATAATCAATTACATAATACACTAAACATAATCGAATAATAATAACAATTCCTAAACATGATTCTACAAAAACATTAAATTCCGTTTTTACAATTTATTCGGCATCGAACGGGCACCATCATCTTTCTAGAATCATACGGGCTACTTAATCCTTAATAGACAACTTGGTCTATTAGATGAAATGTAAATACGGTTTCGTCCGTTCCACATCCATCACCTTAGTATGCATACCCCCAAGATCGTACCTTAACCTTCCGCCTACTTGAGTTATCAAAATTTATAAGGACACTACCGTCGTCACAAAGAGGCTCGTGTAGGAGTGTAGAACAAGTTCCACACTCCCCCCATTGTTCATCACTTGTAGGGAGTCCAACTACAAGTTTATTGCCAAAATCCTTTCTTAGTATTGTACATTCATACCACATTAAATATGTAATCATTTAACATTCCTTCTTAGATACAATACTCAAATCTTTACTTCTTGTAACATCCTTGTTACACCATAGATCAAAGAATACAAATCCAAAACTTTCATGCTTATGATACGATAGAATTACGCATAACAATGCTACATACCGCAATCATGCTACCAAACAATCTCAACAATCACAATCATACAATCGTTCCCTATCATGATTCTAGGTTCCAATAGAATAATCCACAACCTAACATGATACTAGTAATTGCAACTGAACTAGTACGCGTACGTACCTTGTAATGGAGAATCTTTGCTGATTACTTAAAATGTTCCGCTTATGAAATTGGGACCTAATCGAATAATAAAAGTAATTCATTTCTAAGTCCTTGATATCATAAAATTAGCTTAACTAACTAGGTAAAACTTAGTGTTTCGAACAATAAAATAAACGTTCTTGTTGGTTAAACTTTTCTTTCATAAACTTAATTGAAACTAACATATTTAGGACTTAATTATATGTTTGCAAATCTGATTTTTGACAACTTATATTATACTTGGTTTATAATACTAAAACTTACAGAAATATACATAAGTGTCATAAAATCAGAATTAAGAATTAAGATCATCCTAAGAACTAATAGTATACTCAAGAATCTGATTTCCTTTAACTTTTACTATACTTAATTTACAAAACCAACTTAAACTATTATATACACAAGTATAATAAAATCAGATTTGAGAAATAGAGTTATCATAGAACTAAAAATATAATTATAACTCTGATTTCTTTTACTAATTATTTACTTTAGTTACAATCACCAAACTTACTCAAAGATAAATAAGAATAACAAAAATCAGATTTTACAATTTAATTTAAGTAGAAAAGAGGGAATCTTTTTTTTTTGTTATACCGGACCGACTCGCCGGCGACAACCACCGGCGACGCGAGGAACTCCGGCAGCAGCACCAACCACACGCACAACACACACACCACACGGCACCCCACAACACACAACCCTCTCACAGCCTCGCCTTGCCGCACACTCGGCGCGGCCGCGCAATGCAGAGTTCGCCCCTTCGCACCACACACTTGAGCCACACACGCCTGCACAACACCCACGACTAGCACGCACAACCTAGCACACACGCAACAGCACTCGACAGCCCAACAACGATGACTCGCACACACACTCGACGCACAACCTCAATTCGCCCAACACACACAACACCCCACTCGCTCACCGACACCGTCGACACCCTCGACATCCCGCACACACGCCGCACTCGCACGACCCTCGAGTGCTCACACTCGACGCACTCCCCAGCAGTAGCGACGACTCGTCGCTCGACACACAACAGCAAGCCTCGCACCACTCGCTTGAACCCGCTAACACACTCGCACGTCGATGGTAGTCGACGCAAACACAGGGGAGAAGGAAAGAAGGTAGCGCCGGAGAGAGGGGCAAGGAAAGTGACGAGGAGGGAGAAGAAAAGAGGAGAGAGAGAGAGAGAGAAAATTTTGGGGTAAAAACGGCTGGTGAAAACTTAGAATTTTATTTTATTATTTTTTTTTCTTTCTCTCCTATTTATAGCATGAGAAACCTTGGTTTAATAGGATTTGTTTCCAACTCAAATTCTTATTTCTTATTTTATTTATTTAGAAAGCAAAACAAAACTGAAACATAGTATAATTATAAAAATACTTTTAACTTTATTCTCTATATTTCCTTATTTATATGAAAAATAACTCCCAAAAATACGGAGTATTACACATGTGTTCCCTTGTATTATTATTTTCACTACTTTATGAGGATTGTGGGCCTTATTTGGTAAGTTGATAATTTATGCATTTGAAAGGTAAGTTGGTTGTTGGCTAGGTTCAACAAATAAGAAAGATTGGAATAAAAAGGAATTACTTATTTAATCCTAAGATAAAAAGGAATCAAGTTGTGAATGTTTGGTTATATGTATCTGTATGGCTTGTGTGTCATAACAAGTAATAAATTGTAAATCACGTAAAGTGTAACTTGGATAGTAATAAACTTTAGACTGGTGCACGTCTAAAGTAGGACAATCAGGAGTCGGGGTACATGGTGAGCGTGCCATGGCTTTTTTCCTCGGGGAATTGGATTGATCACCGTTCCTATTTTTATTCAAAGGTTCCTCAAGACTATGGAATACCGAGTCGCGCCCGTATTTCGTCTTCCTAGGTGAAGGATGGTTTTTAGTTAGACAACTCCTGCTATAACTATTCCATTAAAGTAATGAAAAGATGGTTAAAGTTTATTTCAAGAAAAGTTGTCCGCAATGTTAGATTGTTATATTATTATTTATCCCCGCTTATTATTTATTAGTATCATGTTAGAAATGTTTATTTATTATTATGTAGTACTCAGCTTTGCTGATTACGTGCTTTGTTTGTGTATATTGATCATGGCTTTGCCTTATTGATCCTGTGATGACCCATCTTGGTGAGCAGATTCTTTAAGTGCATTGACATCTACAGGTTTGCAGATGTTGCATCATGGGGATCTGGGAATGGAGAGTTGTGTAGTAGATTGACTTAATTATTGTGTTTAGTAGGAACATATTATTTAAGTTTGGCTCGAAGTCAACATTAATAGTGTTTTGGTTTTAAGTACTCTGTTATTTATTATATTTCATTTATAAAGTTTAGTTATAGGTTTTCCGCTGCAAAATTCTAAATAAGCCGATACGTTATCACACGGGCGATAATGCTTTGATGATTCTCTAGGTTTTATATTGAAAATGTATTTTTGGAAAAGAGAGAATTATCGGGGTGTTACAAAGTGGTATCTGGGAGCTTTAGGTTATTTTCAAAACTTTTAGGCGCCTAACTTGCTAGTTATTTAAATAAACTTCTTAGAATTGAGCTCCTACTTATTCGTTTTGAAACACGTTATTATTTTAAATTAAGAATAGGAATATATTATGGAAAATTTAATTGGAGTTCGAAATTATAGGTTCCGAATTTTTTTTTTAAGGTTCGAATTATTTTTAGTTCGAAATTTTTTTTATTTTATTTTGTTCGAAATTTTTTTTAGGTTCGAAATTTTTTTTTTCGGTTCGAAATTTTTTTGATATGTCCAAATTTTTTTTAGTCGACATTGTTAGTCGAAAATTTTTATTAGTTTGACACTTTTGTTATTTGAAAATTATAGTTAGTTTATTCATTATTTTATACCTTTAAGTTTTACTTATTGTATTGTGAGAATGGGTAGTATAGGAAGGGCATATAGGATAGAAATATTATATGCCTGCATTAAATAATTAGTTCAACATGTTTATATTTTTCTTCCCTACTAACTGTTTATAATTTTCTTTCTTCCCTGCTAACTGTTTATATCATTTTTCTTCCCTGCTAACTATTATATTCTTGTGCCTATGATGTTAATGGTAACTCTTTATTGTTTATTGTTGAATTACGTTTAGGTAGAGTACTAACTATATCTATTGAATATGTATATTTGTTGTAGATCCCTAACCATGTCTGTCAGGCAAGCTAATAGAGTAGGAAGTTACCAAAATCCTATTGTAATAAGTGATGATGAAGGTGATGGTAATAATATACTTGTCAATGATAATAACTATACCGGTCTAGATTGGAGTATGCGTTCTGTATTAAGATCAGGTGTGGCCAGTGATGATGAGCTCATTGTGGAGTTCGACCGTGCTAGGGATCAGACTAGACTAGATATTTACCGTGCTGTCTTCAGGTATGAAACTGATTCAGAGTCAGAGGATGATGAGCCTCGACTTACAAGGAGATCTAAAAGACAAAAGAGATACGTCGACTATTACATTGAGGACATAGATGAGTTTGAAGATGAGATCTTCATCACGCCTGAACGGTACAAGGAATCTAAGGACAAGAATGATAATGTGGTACCGTAGATTACTACTTATGTATTTATGATTAAGGAAAACAATATAGTATAATAATATAATAATGTTGGATAGTTGGCCAACATTGATTAGAGTTGTTTTATAGTACTTTTGTTTTAGGGACAATACAATGTTATAGTTACAACTATTTAATAATACCCTTTTGGAGGAATAAAAGTTATTTATTTATTTATTCGAGTGAGCAAGAATATATTCTGGGCATGTGTTGGGAATCTTTTTATTATTTAAATTTTATTATGTGATTAAATTCTTGTTTGTTTCCACGTGTGTGTTTTGATGTGAATATTTTCTCATGAATGATTATGTGGTTGCTAGAGAACATTTTATGTTGTACTTGGAACTGTTTGAGAAATTGTTTGTTGATGAGATCTTGTTTGATGAAATCAAATGTTGCCTTCTTAGATTGACATATAAGTTATATGGGAACCTAAAGTAGAGTTATACTACTTTCAGGTCACGAAGTAGGATGGCTAACAACAACGACCTAGCTGTTGCTATTCGCCTCTTGGCAGAAAAATTGACTCAAGAGAGAGCTGAGCGTCCTGATACTGCTGGGGACATGTTTGAGAGACTAGCTAAGATTAAGCCACCGTACTATAAGGGGCAAGCTGATCCTACCTTCCTAGAAAACTGGATTAGGGAGTTTGAGAAAATCTTTGGGGCTGTGAGTTATCCTGAGAACATGAGAGTGGGTCAAGCTGTGTTGTACCTTAAGGATGAGGCTCATTTATGGTGGAGGAAAAATGGAGCTAGACTAAATGCTGTGTAAGGATTCAATTGGGATGCTTTTGTGATTGCCTTGAGAGGGAAGTTTTACCCTACGTTTATGAGGAAGCAGAAGGCCCAGGAATTCATTAACCTTAGGATGGGTAGTATGACCATCTCTGAGTATTATAGTAAATTCATAGCATTGTCGAGGTTTGCGCCTGAGGTTGTAGATACCGAGGAATCGAAGGCCCGCAGGTTTGAGCAAGGGTTGACTGATGAGATACAGCTGGGGTTAGGAAGTGAGACCTTTACATCCCTAGATATTGTGTATGGGAGAGCCGCCCACATTTATGGACTCAAGTTGAGGCGAGATAAAAAGAATGTTGTGGTAGGTGAGAAAAGGAAGGACTTTAATGCTGGGGAAACCAGGGGAATTTCAAGAAAACAGGAATGGTAATGGGAATTTCCAAGGGAGGAACAACCAGGATAATTGCAATAGGGGTCGAGCTGAAAGAGTGTATCGCTGCAAGAAGTGTAGCAACAACCACCCTAGTAGAGACTGTAAGGGAGAACTAGTGACTTGTAACTACTGCCAAAAGAAGGGTCATAGGGAGTATGGTGCTATACTGAGCAAAGCAAAGAACAGAAAGGCAATAGGAGCGGTAACCAGGTTAGATCGGGGTTCAACCAGTCAGAAAACCAAGGTTCTAAGCCTTTAGGGCAGCAGAACAACCAAGGAAACTATAATAAGCTTGCCAGTGAGAACCTCAACCAGAATAAGGCTGCAGGTAAACTGTACGTGATGAGTCGCAATGAAGCTGAAAAATCTGCTGATGTAGTTTCTGGTAATTCTTCTATTAACTTCGTCCTTGTTAAAACATTGTTTGATTCGGGGGCGACTTATTCTCTTGTGTCGTCATCTGTCCTAAAGAATCTGGGGTTGGTAGATTATGAAGAAATTGACTTGCCTGGCAGTATACCTACTGGGGAGATCATAAGGTGTACTAAATTATTTAGAAATACACCTTTGAAGATAGGAGACTGTGTATTTCCATCTGACTTAATAGAATTCTATTTGGGAGACCTATATGTTATTCTTGGGATGAATTGGTTAAGTCTTTACAAGGCTAATATAGACTACGAGGTTCAGAAGGTAGTGTTGAGAAACCCTTTGGGAAAATCGACCTCCCATAGACGTTTTCGAAGCCTAAGAACTTTGGGGTTATCTCTCGCGATGCAAGTGAGGAAGTTGATGAAAAAGGGGTGTGAATTATTTTTCAAGAGGTGCAGATGTGAGTAAGGAAGTTGGAGTGAATATTGATGATGTTCCAATTATGAATGAGTTTATGGATGTGTTTCCAAGTGAGATTTCAGGTATGCCACCTGCGAGAGCTGTTGAGTTCACCATAGACTTAGTTCCTGGAACTGCACCTATTTATAAGGCACCCTATAGAATGACACCTCCTGAGATGAGTGAACTGAAGATGCAATTGCAAGAATTACTGGATAAGGGTTATATTAGGCCTAGTCCATCACCTTGGGGAGCTCCTGTGTTATTTGCGAAGAAAAATGATGGAAGTATGAGGTTATGTATTGACTATTGGGAGCTGAACAATGTAATCATCAAGAACAAGTATCCTTTGTCTAGAATAGATGATATATTCGATCAGTTAAATGGAGCGAGTGTTTTATCTAAGATTGATTTGCATTCCGGGTATCACCAATTGAGGGTAGCTGATAAGGATGTACCTAAGACTGCCTTTAGAACGCGTTATGGTCACTATGAGTTCACTAAAATGCCATTTGGGTTAACCAATGCTCCTGCTATATTTATGGACTTAATGAATAGGAGTTTCCATGAGTTTCTAGATAAGTTTGTGGTGGTTTTCATTGATGACATACTAATATATTCGAGGAACGAGGTAGAGCATGATGAGCACTTGAAGATTATTTTGGAGACGATTAGGAAGAACCAATTGTATGCCAAGTTCTCTAAGTGTGAGTTCCGTTTGGAGAAAGTAGCATTTTTGGGTCACTATGTGTCTAAGGAAGGAGTCTCTGTAGATCCTGCTAAGATTCAAGCTGTGAGTGAGTGGCCAACTCCAAAGAATGTGTCAAATATCAGAAGTTTCCTAGGTCTAGCTGGCTATTATAGGAGATTTGTGAGAGATTTCTCGAAGATAGCGAGGCCTATGACCAACTTGATTAAGAAATAGTCAAAATTTGAGTGGAGTGAAAAGTGTGAAGAAGTCTTTCAGATTTTGAAGGAACGTCTAACCTCCGCGCCTATTTTGACCCTGCCTGATGGGAATGAGGGATTTGAGGTGTATAGTGATGCTTCAAAGAATGGTTTGGGATGTGTGCTACAACAGAATGGGAAGGTAATTGCGTATGCGTCGCGTCAATTGAAACCTTATAAGGCTAATTACCCAACCCACGATCTAGAGTTAGCTGCCATAGTGTTTGCATTGAAGATTTGGAGACATTACATCTATGGGGCAACTTGTAAGATATTTACCGATCATAAGAGCTTGAAGTACATTTTCACCCAAAAAGACCCGAATATGACGCAAAGGAGATGGTTGGAGTTGATTAAGGATTATGACCTAGACATCCAAAGATCACGAGGAGAAAGTAAATGTGGTCGCCGATGCCTCGAGTAGAAAGTCGAGTCATAGCGCGAGTGCCTCGATAGTCCCCGAGGAGTCGGGTCGAGACATGCAAAGACTCACTGGAAATTTTAAATCCCGGGGAAAGTGAGGCAAGATCGCGCGCTTTATCTTGGGATCGCCGGCCGACGAGATCAAAGAGGGTCAAGTTGGGGATGAGCACCTAGATAAGATTAAGGAGAAAACGAAGCAAGGTAAGGAAGCCGACTTTAAGATCCATGAGGATGGAAGTTTGAGGTTTAAGGGAAGGTGATTTAATTTGTACCACAAAAATGTAATGACCTTAAGAGGCGTCTTATGGATGAGGGGCATAACACTCCATATTCTGTGCACCCTGGGGGTGACAAGTTGTATAAAGACCTTAAGGGTATCTATTGGTGGCCAAATATGAAGCGAGAGGTAGCTGAATATGTGTCTAAGTGCCTAACCTGTCAGAAGGTGAAGATAGATCATAAGGGACCCATGGGGAAGGTTCAATCCTTAGAGGTTCCTGGATGGAAGTGGGATTATATTTCTATGGACTTTGTGACTGCTTTACCTAGAACGAGGAGTGGCAATGATACTATTTGGGGTATTGTGGATAGATTGAGAAAATCCGCGTATTTATACCTATTAAGGAGACATGGAAAAAGAAGCAACTTGCAAAGACGTACATTAGGCATGTGGTGAGATTACATGGGGTTCCAAGGGATATCATTTCTGATCGGGATTCGAGGTTTCTTTCGAAGTTCTGGAAAAAGGTCTAATTAAATCTGGGGACAACATTAAAGATGAGTACAACCTTCCAGCCTGCGACTGATGGTCAGACTGAGAGGACTAACCAAACCATGGAGGATATGTTGAGAGCGTGTGCTATTGATTTCCAAGGTAGTTGAGAGGACCAATTAGACCTGATTGAATTTTCTTACAACAATAGCTATTATGCGAGCATTAAGATGGCACCTTTTGAGGCACTATATGGACGAAAGTGTAGAAGTCCCATTTGTTGGAATGATTTTAGTGAAAATATAGTCTTGGGGACAGAATTTATTGAGGAAACCGTCAAGAATGTCAAACTGATTCAGGCTTGAATTCAAGCTGCGCAAGATAGGCAAAAGAGTTATGCCGACTTGAAATGACGCGAGGATGAGTTTGTAATAGGTGATAAGGTATTCTTGAAAGTATCACCCACTAAGGGCGTCATGAGATTTGGGAAAAAGGGCAAGTTAAGTGCTAAATATGTAGGCACATATGAGATTCTGGAGCGAGTTGGGAAAGTAGCCTATATATTGGCATTGCCAATGGAGTTTGAGAAGATGCATGATGTGTTCCACATTTCTCAACTCAAGCGATATATCCCTGATGAGCGTCATGTCTTAGATTGATAGTGTAACACCCCAGAATTTCAAAGCGGAAAAGAAAGAAATAATAATAGTATTAATAGGACGATGGCGGAAACATCGTCTTCTGGGAATGTCACTACTACAAGAAATGCGTTTAAATAACTAAGTGATAAAACCAACATAAATAAATAGTATAAATAATTTAAATTAATTAGAGTAATATCTAAAAGAGAAAACTGACTCTCAAACTAAATAAAAGTCTAGGCCTAAAACATCTAGCTTTTTAATGCTCACAACTCAACCCGAGCCCAAAACCAAAGAAGATTCCCATCAACATCACCTGCAAAATATATCAACAAACATCCACAATCACTGGGAGTAACTAGCGCTTCTCCCGAACAAAAGAAATCAAAGTACAATTCAGACATAGATTAATAAGAAAGGAAACATAAGGTCAAGACAACTATGACATGCATCCAAAATCATAAAGCTCTCAAGTAATACAAAAGATAAAATGAATAAATCATCTCAAGGGTACTTCAATAATAATAAAAACATAGATAAATCGCTTATTGAGTCGAAAACCGAACGCCACTGAATCACAATTCACTTCCTAAGGTTTGTCGATCGCAATCCCCAGTCGGGCCTATGGGCTTACGTTCCCCACCGCCCGTGACTAAGAATGGCCAAACTCCCAATGCAGGTAAACACGCGGAACTCCCCGACCTCCCTGACGACAACAATTAACCCAGTGTACCCCTAGTTCGCAAAACCAGGTGGTTGACATGTTCTTCACCGGGGACTACATCTATCCCAATCGGATGTTCTTATTTCAAAATAATCATAAATATCATCAAAGTATTATTCATCTCAAAAATATTCGTGGAAAGTGGATGCCACCCTGGGCCTTATACCCATAATTCATCAAAAGATATCTCTTCAAAATTTCTTCAAAGTAGTAGCTTACAAACTTACAACAAAAGTTTCAACAACAAATACTTTGCGCACCACAAAGCACAAACAACGAAAATTAAAGAGTACACGACTCCAAGGCTTAATAAATCAATGAAACGTACACGACTAATCATTTTACAAGGACTAAAAGTAAATATAATGATACACAATTATAACCACAGTAACTTAAAAATCATCAATTCTCAAGAATATAAAAGGTAGCAATTTATTTCTGATTTTTAATCCCTTAAATAATTAAAAAGAATATCCTCAAGCTCATAATAAAACACAATAAAAATTATTAAACTTATATAAACGATAAGTAAATTATCACAAAAATTATCATATGACCATTATGACTCTACTGACATGGTACAAATTTTATTTCTAATTTTAGGTCTCTAAAAGTAATTTTAAACATTAATTTACAGAACACTCAAGAAAGCCAATATAATAATTAAAAATATAAATAAATGCCCAAAAATTACCAAAACTTCACATAACATGTATAAACTCACGGTAATATATAATATACAAAGAAATGAATTTTTAGGCCTCCAGAAATAATTTTCACGATTTATATACTGACAGAAACGAAAATGCAAAAACAGATAAATCAATTAAATAAACCTGTAACCAGTAGGAAAAAATTATTCCAAGGCATTAAATACATACTACACATATAAAATGATTCACTAAAAATAATTTCAGCAATTTTAACATTCGTTCAGTAATTATTATTCAAATAAGCCAAAAACGCACAAAATACCAAATAAATCAAATAAATACTAAAACTCAGACGAAAATTATTTTTCTATACACAATATTCATACAGCATATATCATGTATATTCATGTCAAATTTCGTCAATAATTTCATTCAAAAAAGTATTTTAAACAATTCCTAGCGTAATAATCTAATACCGAATAATACCTTAATCACTATTGTTCTAAGATAACTACTAGTTACCTGGAACGTCGGGAGGAGAGCGAGTCTAAAGAGATACGAAAAATATGTGCAATCTAAGTCCTCCACGAACGAAAATTGTAGCAATAAGTCACTAGGCGTTTTCTTCTTGAACGTTGACAAATCTCATTTCGTGCTATTCTGTTCCGACCATGATTCCCGGCGAACTAAAGCTTGATTCACAATCGCTCCGGTCAAAGAGAAGATAAAGACGTTATAAATGTGCTGTTCAAATTTGAAGATGATCCAACGGTTAGATCTCCGCTACCATTATTTTCGTGAAGGTGTGACAGGAAAAACCGGGTTGAACCTTTCTCTTCTTTTCCTCTTCCTTATCTCTCTTTCTTTTCTTGAAAACGGCGTGGGTCAAATGAGAATGATGCTGAACTTCTCTTATTAAAAATCAGAATTTTATAGCAAGGAAAAATAAAGGTTTTAGGAGAATGTTAATGAGGGATTAAATGAGCGGTTACAAGAGACCCAAAGGTTAGCTTAATAAGCACCAAAACTCTTCATCCACCACTCCATAATTGCTGATTTTTGGCCAACATGACACGCCACATGTGATGCAACATTGGTCCATCAACGTTACAAAAACGCTATGTAACGCCCCGAAAATACATAACCTTAATCGTCAGCGGAATCATAGCTTAAGCCTGTGGGTTAGGGCCCACTTATAATATAAGAGTATAAAATGATAATTTATCTATACATTTGCTCATCATAAAATAATACTTGTTCATCTATCTTACAAAATATTCTAAACCTCATAGAATCATACATAGTCTCCTCAATACATCTCTTTATAATAGCCATACTGTAACTGTTCTTCAATACCTAAAACATAAAACAAAACGTCATGAGCCGAGGCTCAGTAACATACTACCCTAACATCGTAAAAGCATTTCAACTTATTTTAGTTGCAAATAGGGAGACGAGAAATAGTAAAACCATTTCGTAAACATAGCCATTAAATCATAATCATAAAACAATATCATCACTCTTTGTCATGTTCATCATCATATATCTTTTACTTTGGTAACTTGGCTAGTACAACGGAAGGGACGTCTCCCCAAAACATAACATCATCGTAAACGGAAGGCAGCCACCCGAGGACGAAAGCCCTCACAAACGGAAGGTGGCGTTAGTGCCCAAAGTATAGTAATCCGGTACCACCCGAGGACATTAGCCCTTATAAACGGAAGGTGGGGAACCGGCCAGAAGGTACGTGCACGACCCGGGATAACAGAATACTGCCAAGAACCCTCTTTCACTTGAATTTATCATGTTTCGTTTCTTTTACGTATCATAATTACATTACATCATCGTAATCGTAATCATAAAACGTAATCTTAATCGTAACGTAACCATAATTACATTACCTCATCGTAATCATAATCATGGAACGTAATTATAATCATTAAACGTAATCATAACCATATTTTCATAACATCAAAATCATCATACTTCGTAGCATTAAATCATTTAATAAACATTATTTACATAGCAAACATTTCATATCCCGCACACCATAAATAACATAGCATAAACATCGTATAAAGCATCATAAAACATAGTTGGAAGGGAAGTGCGAGTGCTAGCAATTGACGTTACCTGAATTCCTGCTTACCAACTTTGATAGCCGGGGGAGGCTTGTAATATCCTTTATCTTCTTTAATCTCTGCTACTAAGAGCAGCGAGGAGCAGAGGAGTGGAGCTGAACTCCGGCAAACGGCGACGATGGACGGCAGCGAGAAGCGGCGTCGGCGGCGACGCGAGCAGTTGGTTCGAGGGGTGGTGCTCTGGCGAGCTGGGCAGCAGCGCAAGCGAAGCAGGGCACGAGAAAAAGGAAGAAAGGAAGCAGGGCCACGAGCTGCAGCGGCAGGTTGTCGGCGGTGGATGAAGGCAGGTGGTGCACTGGTGATGCGCTGGTGGTCGGCGGCAGCCGGTGGTGGTGGTGTTTGAAACCCGAAACAGAGGAGAGAGAGAAAATTGGGTTTTCTTTTTGGGTTTCTTTGAGTCGTGTTTTCCGGCGAGTTGTTGACTGAAAAATCTGATTAGTTCTTAGATGGTGGTGAAGTGAGATGAAAGGATGAAAGTTGTTGGTGATGGTGTTCTTGGTGAGTAACCATGGCTATTTATAGCCATTGAGGAGTTCCTATACAACTTGAAAACCATGTCTTGAAGATAACTATGGAGCTTGAAGAGAATTTGTATTTCAATTGTTCTCTTGTTGTGGCAGCCATTTAATGGTTGTTGGGAAGAAAATTTTGAAATAACTTGGTTTGCCATGTAAGGGAAAGAAGGAGGTGGAAGAAGGTGGAAGGAGGAGGAAGTATGAAGAAGGAAATTGGTGGGAAAAGTCAAGTTTGATTTTTCCACTTCTTCAAATACCTTTCCTTTTTTTCTTTTGCTTCTTTTATTATTATTATTACTATTATTAAACTAAAATAATTTCACTTTGGATAATTCATATTAAAAGAGAAGTTATGCATATTGTGATTTTTAATTACTTACTTGTTAAGCTAATTATAATTCATAACTACTTAATAAAAATTACATTCTTCTCTTTTATTTATTTTAGAAAAATCATACCTTAATAGCTTATAATAGTTTAATTAGAACTTCATTGATAACATAATTAGTAAAACAATAACTAGTTGGCTAATTAAGCATGTTTAAATTTTCAGGATATTACACGCTACACGACAAAACTGCATCCTAAACGCCTAAATAAATAACGAAACTAATATAACCTTTAAAATAAATAACAAACAACTTAAAATAAATATATATAAATATATCACAACATATAAATATATACACATTTTCACAACACGTTCCAAAATAATCTAAATAATAAATTATTTATTTTTACGAAAAATATCATTTTAATGTAAACAAACACCAAAAATAAAGGGTGAAAATTACGGGGTGTTACAGATAGTAGCCTCACATACGAGGAAAGACCTGTCAAGATTCTCGACAAGAAAGTGCGTAGTACACGCAATAAAGACGTCCATATCGTGAAAGTACTTTGGTCTAACCACGAGTCTTAAGAGGCAACGTGGGAAGCCGAAGATGAAATGAAGAAGAAATATCCAGACTTGTTCCTTGAGGTGAGTTACGAGGGCGTAACTCGTTTTCTTTAAGGGGGATAGAATGCGATAGAATTTTCGCGCTTTTTTGCCTATTTTATGAGATTTTTACGCATTTTTTATGCTTATTATGGCGATTTGCACATATTGGTGCAAAATAAATAGATTCTCTGCATAAGAAAATGTGTTCATGAGTAACACAATTGTTTTTAAGTTGGTAAAAGTGTGCACATGAGTGGCACAACATTTCTCAAATGAAAGACGAGTTTAAAACTTTTGAAAATGTGTGAGTTTTTCGTGTCAAGTTTCGGGACGAAACTTCTTTTAAGAGGGGTAGACTGTAATCCCCCGTAAATTAATGGATTTTATAAATATATTTTAGTATATATATATTTATATTTAAATATAATTTAGTTTGAAATGATTTATTTATTTAAATAAGGTTGACTATTTTGAAAGTCAAAGGAATTATTTTAAGGATTTAAGGAAGTTAAAATATTTTTGTTAAGGCATGCTTTGAAAAATGTTTGAAATACTAATTGGATTTGGAAAAGATGTTTAAATGGGCTTGAGGAACCCAAATTCTAAGTGGATTAGGAAAATGATTTCTATTGATGTTAGGAGTTTTAAATCATCAATCATGTTCCTCATAAAACTCTATTGAAACCCAAGTGCCTTTTCCTAAGCCCAAAAGGAAAGCCTACATATAAATACCTTGAACCCAATTATTTTACCTACACAAATTGTCTCTCTCCTCACACTTCCCAAGACCGGCGCCCCACTCTTCTCTCTCTCCTTTCACGTTTTCTTTTTCTTCTTCCTATTTTCTTTCTTCTTCAAGAAACACTTTCTTCTCCATCAAGAAACGTCACAACATCGAAATCACCACACCACCGCCGACTGTGTAATCCCTCGTAATATTATGGAGTTTATAAATATATTTTAGTATTTATATATTTATATTTAAACATATTTTGGTTTGAAATGATTTATTTATTTAAAGAAGATTGACTATTTTGAAAGTCAAAAGAATTATTTTAAGGATTTAAGGAAGTTAAAATATTTTGTTTAGGCATGCTTTAAAAAATATTTGAAATACTAATTGGTTTTGGGAAAGAAGTTTAAATGGGCTTGAGGAACCCAAATTCTAAGTAAATTAGGAAAAAGATTTCTATTGATGATAGGAGTTCTAATTCATCAATCCTATTCATCATCAAACTTTATTTAAACCTAACTCCTTATCCTAAGCCCAAAAGGAAAAACCTCTTTATAAATACCTTAGACACAATTATTTTACCACACAAAAAAAAATTATTCCCTCTCTCCTCACAATCAAAACTGTCGGCCAAATTTCCTTCTCTCCTCCACGTGATTTTCTTTTTCCTTTTCTCCCAATTTTTCTTTCTTCTTCTTCAAGTAAAGCTTTCTTCTTCGCCAAGAAACGTCATAAAACACCAAGAGCCTCCCTTGCTGCCACCTGCTGACTGCCGGCGCTGCTGCTGTGTTCGGCGCCCTTGCTTCCTTCATTGTTTCTTTGATTCGTTGGTTAAATTTTTTTCTTCCTCCTCAAGTTTTAATTAAAGATCATGTTTTTATGTTTTATTTTAGTACTAATCATGATTAATAACTCTAATTTACTGTTTTAATGATTAATCTTGGATTATATATATTATGTATTAAAAGAATAAAATTTCAGATTTGATTATTATTCTTAGATTGAGTTTTTAATTATCAAAGCATGGATTTTTAGGGGTGTTAAATATTGAAAAATCATAGTAGCATGTTATAAACTATGAGATTGATTTAAATTATGAAATTTAAGCATGTTTAAGTATGTTTAAAGAGAGTTTTATAATTTTATAAGTTGCTGGAATTTTAGAAAGGGCTTTAATAATGGAGTTTTATGGATTTTAAATTACTAGTATGGTAGTACTATGCTAGATATTAAAAGTAATTGAAGTTTTAATGGTAAAAACAACTTTTAAATAGGATTTAAAGTATTTTAAAGTTGCTGGATTTTATTTAGAGTATTGACTTTGAGTTATATTGTGATAAGTCGGTTTTTAGTTGCATTTAAGTAGGTCTTAAGTCTCATTTCCATGTAGTCTTTAGTGCATCTTAGGTCTAATTGCATGATCTGAGCATTCTTTTGAACCATTGTGTTGTTTGGAGATACTTTTACCTCTTATTTGTGAATTTCAGGTTTTATGGGCGATTATGACCAAGAGAGGATAAGTTGGCTCATAAATGGTCTAGTTGATGACTCCCGGATGCAAGAGGATGAGTTTGAATGCTTTGGGATTGAAGGAATGATGATATTGAAGAATTTTGTCTTCGCGGGACCACGAAAGATTTCGCTTGCCCATGCACCAAGGCGCACGCCAAAGCGAGATCCCGCTTGCCCGTGCAGATCTGTGAACGAAATCAACAAAACCTTCTGTCTCGCGTGCACGCCCAAGCGAGATCTCGCTTGCCCGTGCGCCATAGCGCACGCCCGTGCGGTTTTCTGCTTGCCCGTGCAAGCTGCTACTCGGCTATGATCCGCGACTTTAATTATTTCTTTTTTTAGTTTTTGTAAACGACATTAGGTTTTATTAAAGATACTTTTGGGTAGTTTAAAAGATTAGAAAAAGGAGAGTATTACTTGGGAGAGAGATTTTGAGAGGAAACTCCATTATTAAACCTTGAATTCTACAAGTTTGATCCATTCAAGTAAAGACTAAGTTTTTCTAATTTCCTCTTTTCCTTTATTATTATTATTATGTCTTTCAATTTATTTATCAATTGCTTTGTTATTTCAATTATGAGTGAGTAGTTTTATAATCTAGGGTTAAGTTGAACCCTAGCAATGATTAATGCATGAATCCCTCCCATAATTCCAATTTGATGTGATAAATTGTTCTTGTTTGATTGAATTGTGCTTATTTTCATTATCATACTAGGGATAGGTGATTTTGAATTGATTCCTTATGTCTTGTTTTCAATGGGAATTGAATCTAGATGGATTTGTTGATTTAATCAAGAGTATGAATATCTCTATGGGAATAAGTAGATAGGATTACTAGGAATTTATTTGTGATGCCATGTTTAATGTCTCTTTCTTGCATGATTCCATGGGAATAGGTTTGATTGCTTGTTTAGAGTAGCCATAGGTACTCGGGAGAGATCTTTGGTAGTTATAGAGTGCATTACTCCTTTTGAATCATTAATTATGTTTATTGGGATGGGAATTATTCATGTATTATTCGTGCTAGAGGGGATACTTAATTTTAGATGTCTTTATTGATTGATTTTACCTCGTGTGTTCTTAATAGTTGTCATAATTTAGCATTATTATTAGTTCAACACCTTTTCATCATTGTTTGTCACTTGTTTAGTTAAATTGAGTCGAGATTTCTAGTGTTTGATACCGTTTGTCCCTGTGGATTCGACCTCGACTTACCCCCGCTACATAGATAGGAGGATTAGTTAGGAAATTATTTTTGTTAGGTGCGCGACACGCCTATCAAACCGGCGCCGCTGCGCGGACTAACGATATTAGATTAGTTTATCTTTGATTTAGTTAGCTAAACGTATTTTTGTTCGATTATTGTTACTCGTTTGTTGTTTGATCTCTTTCTTTCGCCTCTTCTTTGTTGCATGCGCACTCGTAGCAAGGGTCCAAAAGATCTAGCTACTCTTGATCGCGAGATTGAAGCTACAGCAAGGAGATTAGGAGGTCAACAAAGAAGACAACAACAAAGATCAACAATGGGAGATGAAACACCACGAATGTCTCTACGGGAATATGCTATGCCCGATGAGACCACCACCACCATCACCAGGCCAACCACCAATGCAACACACTTCGAGCTTAAGCCACAATTTATTCAGTTTTATTTCACAGACTCTTACGCGGGAACACCAAAAGAGAGCCCTACCGATCATTCGGCTAGCTTTCTAGAGAAGTGTAATACTTTGAAACTAACAAATGTTTCTGATGATCTGATTCGATATTGTGCTTTTCCTTTTTCTCTCAGGGACGAAGCAAAGGAATGGTTAAAAGAAGAAGAATTGAGAAAGATCGCCACATGGCCAGAATTGAAGAAGGCCTTTCTCTACAAATTCTTCCCTCCCATGAGAACTTCAAAGTTCGAAATGAAATATCCGGGTTTTCAAAGAACACGAATTGGAGTCTCTCTACGAGGCATGGCAAGCGGACAAGGCTTTGCAAAGACAATGCCCACACCATGGCATTCCCGAGTGGCTATTGATTTAGACATTCTACAATGGTCTCAAGCATGAGGTTAGAAGTTCTATTGATGCCGCATCCGGTACATTTCACGGCCAAAACTCCGGAAGTCGCTAAGACATTGTTGGATGATATGGCCGCCAACAACTATTTGAATGACCGGAGTGTGTCTCGTGGAGCCCTAAAAGGGGAGGTAAGTATGAGGTTGATGCTATTGCTACTTCGACTAACACCGTGCGGGTTTTGGCGGCCAAGGTCGATCAATCGAGTAATGGACCAATATCACCTATTTGTGAGATTTGTGAAGTGCAGGGTCATTCATTGAATGAGTGTCAATACAACACCATGGGCATGATATCTGAGCAAGCCAATGCCCTCCTAAACACAAACACAAGACCACAAAACAACCCATACTCAAACACATATAACCAAGGTTGGAAGAATCATCCAAATTTCTCCTACAACAATAACCAACCTCAACCTCCACACACAAACTACTCCCAACCACCCAGCTTCCAACAAAGACCACCTTTCAACTCTTCCTCCTCATCCTCTAGATCCAACCTTGAGAGTATCATGGAGAATCTAGCTTCTTCTCAAGCAAAGCAAGTTGAATATCAAGCCAAGCAAAATGAATTCTTCAACAACTCTCTCCAATAAATCAATGTCATAATAAGTTGATGGAGAATCAGATGACCCAACTTGCCCAACAAATTAGTCATCTTTCTAAACCTTCAGACCAACTTCCTGGGCAAACTGAACCAAATCCTAAGGGGCATATCCATGCCATCTCATTGAGGAGCGGTAAGGAATTGCAAGAGCCTACAAAGAAGGTGACTGAGCAGAAGAAAAGTGTAAAAGAGGTTATAAGGTTAAGTGAAGAAGATCAAGGTGAGAAGGTTTTGGAAGATGAAGCTAAGGAGACTGAGCAAAAGGAACCCACTGTCATCCCTATTCAACCATACAAGCCACATGTTCCATTTCCTCAAAGATTGGCACAGGCAAAACTTGAGAAGAAATACGGGAAATTCCTTGATATTTTGAAGAAGCTGCACATCAACATCCCTTTCTTGGATGCTATTTCTGAGATGCCTTCTTATGCTAAGTTTTTGAAAGACATGCTCTCTAACAAAAGAAAAATTGAAGAGAATGTCATTGTTTCACTAACAGCTGAGTGTAGTGCTATTTTGCAGAACAAGCTTCCAGAGAAGCTAGGCGATCCAGGCAGCTATTCTATTCCAGTCAGACTTGGTGATATTGCTATCAAGAATGCTTTGTGTGATCTCGGGGCTAGTGTTAGTCTCATGCCTTTGTCTATCCGCAAGAAACTCAACACGGGTGAACCGAAACCCACGCGCATCTCTCTCCAACTAGCAGACAGAATGCCAAGTTTCCACTTGGTATCCTTGAAGATGTTCCTCTTAGAGTTGGTAAATTTTTCATTCCATGTGATTTTGTTGTCATGGAGATGGAAGAAGATGCACAGTGTTCCCATCATCCTTGGGAGACCCTTTGCCACCGCCGGAGCCATTATCGACATGAAGAAGGGTAAGATCACCTTCGAAGTAGGTGATGAGAAGATGGAGTACACTCTCACAAACTCCATGAATTATCCTTTAATGGGAGAAACTATTTATAGAGTGGATGCTCTCGATGAGGTGATAGAAGCCAATGCTTTCGGCTGCAACTTAATGACTCACTACAAACCCGCCTTGATGGGTAAGGCCGATGAGGAAGATCGGGAAACCAAGGAATACAAGAGACTTCTAGAGGAGACACGAGCCATTGAATCCGAAAAGCCTATCAAGGAGATATTGAGCTCGGAAAAACTAAGGAGAGTACTACGCCTCCTAAGGTGGAACCGAAACCTCTCCCCTCTACTTTGAAATATGTATTCATGGGTCCCAATGATACTTACCCTATTATTGTTAATGTCGAGCTTCGATGACATTCAAATTGAAAAACTACTTGTTGTTTTGAGAAAATATAAGAATGTCATCGGGTACACCATCGATGATATTAAGGGCATTAATCCTTCATTTTGCATGCATAAGATCATTCTCGAGGACGAACATGCTTCTTCTATAGAATCTCAACGACGACTTAATCCAAATATGATGGAAGTAGTCAAGAAAGAGGTTCTTAAATTGCTTCGATGCGGTATAATCTACCCTATCTCCGATAAGAAGTGAGTTAGCCCCGTCCAAGTAGTCCCAAAGAAAGGAGGCATGACCGTTGTCAAGAATGACAAGGGTGAGCAAATTCCAACTAGAACCGTGACAGGTGGCGCATGTGTATTGATTATAGGAGATTGAATAAGGCCACCCGAAAAGATCATTTTCCCTCCCCTTCATCGATCGATGTCGGAAAGGTTGGCAAAACATTCTTTTTTCCGTTGGTTGGATGGATATTCGAAGTTTTTTTCCAAATTCCTATTCATCCAAGTGATCGGAAAAGACTACTTTTACATGTCCTTATGGCACCTTTGCATATCGAAGGATGCCACTTGGATTATGTAATGCTCCCCGCCACTTTTCGCCGTCGCATGATGGCAATTTTCTCAAGTCTTATTGAGAACTCTATGAAAGTGTTTATGGATGACTTCTCTGTCTATGGAACATCCTTTGATGTTTGCCTTGCTAATTTACAAAAGGTGCTCCATAGATGTCAAGAAGTTAATTTGATTCTCAATTGGGAAAAGTGTTATTTCATGGTGCAACAAGGAGTTGTTTTGGGTCATGTTGTTTCTCATCGGGGCATCGAAGTCGACAAAGCAAAGATAGAGGTCATTGAGCGTCTACCACCTCCTAACTCGCCAAAGGAGTAAGGTATTTTCTCGGTCACGCGGGATTTTACCGCCGTTTTATAAAGGATTTTTCTAAAATTGCTCGACCTCTAACCGAACTTTTAGGCAAAGATGTCCCTTTGTGTTTACCGATGCTTGTACCGAGGCTTTTCACAAAGTTAAAGAAAGCTCTTATCTCTCGCCCTATAATTCAATCGCCTGACTGGAATCTCCCTTTTGAGATTATGTGCGATGCTAGTGACTATGCAGTGGGGGCAGTACTGGGTCAGAGGAAAGATGGCAAGCTTCATGCCATCTACTATACAAGCAAGACTCTTAATCTAGCCCAGATGAACTATGCCACAACTGAGAAGGAATTGTTAGCAGTGATGTATGCGATGGAGAAGTTTCGATCTTATCTGGTAGGTCGAAGGTGATAATTCACACTGATCATGCGGCATTAAGGTATTTGATGAGCAAGAAAGATGCTAAGCCCCGCTTGATTCGGTGGATCTTGTTGCTACAAGAATTTGACTTGGAGATTCGGGACAAGAAAGGAGCCGAAAATGTTGCTGCCGATCACCTTTCTCGACTTGTCCTTGATATTAAGGTGATGAGGATCTTCCAATTGCTGATACATTTCCTGATGAGCAACTCCTAGCTCTAGCCACTACGGAGATCCCATGGTTGGCTGATATAGCCAACTATTGGGCTAGTGACACTATTCCTCATGGCTACTCATCACAACAAAAGAAGAAATTCTTTAAGAAGGTGAGGAGATATTTTTGGGATGATCCCTTTCTTTACAAGTCTTGGCAGATGGGGTGATTAGGAAGGTGTATTCCCCGGAAATGAGGTATCACCTATTATATCTCATTGTCATGATTTACCTTGTGGAGGCCATGCTAGTACTAATAAAACCGCAAATAAAATTCTTCAATGTGGTTTCTATCGGCCTACTTTGTTTAAGGATGTTCATCATTATGTACATTCTTGTGATCGTTGTCAAAGGACGGGAAATCTTTCCCGTCGGAATGAGATGCCTCTCAACACCATCCTCGAGGCCGAGTTATTCGATGTGCGGGGTGTGGATTTCATGGGGCCGTGCCCTTCTTCTTACGGGAACAAGTACATTTTGGTTCGTGGGATTATGTCTCCAAATGGGTGGAGGCTCTTGCTTCTCCTACTAATGATGCTCGTGTGGTTAGTAGATTCTTCAAGAAAACTATTTTTCCTCGATTCGGCATTCCACTGGTTTTGATTAGTGATGGAGGCAAGCATTTTTTGGAGAAAAAGTTTGAAGCTATGCTCAAGAAATATGGTGTGCACCATAGAGTGGGTCTTTCATATCACCCACAAACTAGCGGTCAAGTGGAGATTCCTAATCGCGAGATCAAAACCATCTTAGAGAAGACGGTTGCGAGAACGAGAAAGATTGGGCAGCAAAACTTGATGATGCACTATGGGCTTACAGAACGGCATTCAAAACCCCTATAGGTACCACCCCCTATCGCCTTGTTTATGGGAAAGCATGTCATCTTCCCCGCTGAGTTAGAGCATCGTGCATTTTGGGCTATTAAGAGCCTCAATTTCGATTCTCAAACGGCGGGTGAGAAGAGACTCCTTCAACTTAATGAGCTTGATGAAATTCGGCTTGATGCTTATGAGAGTTCCAAGTTGTACAAGGAGAAAACCAAGAGATGGCATGACAAAGGTATTGTGCGAAAAGAGTTCAAGGAAGGAGATTTAGTTCTTCTTTTTGATTCCCGTCTGAAGCTATTTCCTGGCAAACTCCGTTCGCGGTGGTCGGGTCCATTCAAGGTTTGTAAGGTCTTTCCTTATGGTTCGGTGGAATTATGGAACCGCCAAGATGGAACTTTTAAGGTAAATGGCCACAGATTGAAGCACTACCGAGCTGGAGATCCCATTGCTGAGAGAGTTGACATCATACTCTCTATTCCTTCATGTGATTGATCAATGAGGAGGTCGAGCTAATGACCTTAAAAACTAGCGCTTATTGGGAGGCAACCCAATTTTCTATCTTTTTCTCTTCTCTTTTCTTTTTCTTTTTCCTTTAGTTCTTTTTCTTTTTTCTTTTTAGATTTTTATTGCTTTATAGTTTTATTTGCTAATCCTCTCGTTTAATCTCATATAAAAAAAAAAAAACGTATTTATTGGCGTTTGACTGTAGGTCGCACGCCTGAGCGAAATCCTGCTCGACCGTGCGGTCGAGGCAGAGAGTTTGGGACGCAACCCTGCTGAGTTGCACGCCTGAGCGAACTAGCGCACGCCCAATCCGAAGGTCGCACGCCCGAGCGAAATGTTGCACGCCCGTGCGACCTGGCGTCCTGCTTCATTAAACCTTTTCACGGGTTTTTCTCTCTCCTTCCTTTTTAAAATTTTCGAGCCTCCATCCTTCATTTCAAAACTCTCTCATCCTCACTTCTCCTTACTCCCTCTCTCACCCTACCACAACCACCAATCCTCGCCGCCCCACATTTTCCGGCCCACCACCGGCAAAAACTCGTCGCCCCACCAGCGACCTTCACGCCTCCTCTTCTCCTCTTTCCATCCTTCTTTCTCCCTTCTCTCATTCAAAAATTCTGAAAACCCTAACTTTGAAATCAATTTGGGGATTTGTTTGTGGTTCGAAATTGAAGAAATTTGGGTAGCAAGGAAGCATCTCTAATCCTTTTGGAAGTGAAGAACGGATCAATTGCGGGTATTAAACACCCACCTCAAGTTTGGTATACTCTTTCCACTCTCTTTTAGTGTTTTTGATTTTTCTCTTTGAATTTCATTGCACTATTTGTTTGACATTGATTTGTGGGTTGATTACTTGCTTGTTGGATGTAATTTCTTGATTTCTTGCTCAATTTTGAACATCTTTTGTGTTGGCTAGTGCCTAAAACTTTGCGAAGTTCTTAGTGGTGAATTGATCACTTGTGGAGTTCAATTGTTAGTGCTATTGTTTTTCTTGACATTGGATTCATTGCATTGAAGAGTTACTTGGTGCTCTTTGGTTGGGAATTTATCATTGGGTGTTTCTATTGTGAATTTGTTGGTTGTGTCTTCCCTTGCTTGTTGCCTCCTTCGTGAGTCATCATGCCTCCTAAGCCATCTTCTAGAGCGAACCCTGCCCGACGCACTTCCTCTTCCCATGTCCGAAACACCCGCACTCCCTCCACCAATGTCCCCTCCAATCCACCTTCTCCACCCGCCATTGAACCACCTCCTTTGGACACCCTAGGCATTCAATTTACTTGTGCGGCTCACCTAGAGCGCTTTCGTGTCCTTAGTGGTCGTCGCCTTCGCGCCACTCGCTTCTATGATCCTGAAATAGCAATTGAACTAGGAATCGATGGCGACCTCCAACAATTGTTCTACTCTGTAGGTTGGCAACAATTCCTCAACATGCATGCCCTCTCTTACAAACGCATTACATTGGAATTTCTCTCTACCTTAGAGGTCGTTCGTTCTACCACTAAGAATCCTCGTTCCATCTCCTTTCAACTCATGAACGAGTCTAGGCAATCGAACGTAAAACCGCTTAAATGCCATTTTTAGTCGGCCTACCGAGGGTTCATATGGCCCCCATTCTAATCGACTCCGAGCGCTATGATGATAATACATTTCGGGAACTCGATCACGGGTCAAGTCGTCTATTATCCCCACGTGCTAAGGCTTCCGGGATCGTTAGCCCCGCCTCCGCACAACACATAGATTTCTTTCTTTGACTCTTTTTGCTAGGGGAGATAGTGCCGGGGTTGTCACCTCTCGTGAGCTTTTTATATTGTGGTGCCTTGTAGATGGAGCAAGTTTCTTGAACCCCGCTGTTTGGCTCATGGATCATTTCGATGAGGTCACCAAGTCTCGAGGTGAAATTGCTATAGGTGGTATGATTTATGTGATCGCTCTTTCCTTTGGTGTTGATTTGACAGTCGACCAGGTCATACCCTAAGAAGACGAGACTTGATTTGAAGGCTTTCCGCACCACGGGTTGGATAGCCAATGAGGTTACTCGCAGATGGGTATGTTTGGAAGGTCGGGCAACGTCCCTATGCTTACCTTCCAAACCCGGCTCTTCGCTCCCGACTTTCCTCGGGGTTCCTATTGAGGAACGGAGCGGTGAGCCAAGCCATGCTCCAGTGGTCGTCTACTCAGCCGACGAGCCTCCAAACCCCCCTTATGTCGACCACCTCGATGCGCCGTAGGAGATATCGGGAGCCTTCGTACAGAGGTTCAACCGCTCCATCGGCCTCATACCGATTCCCGGCCGCTATGCAACGTTCGTGGATGTGATGACCTCTCGCACTGTGCTTTCCACCCACCTTTGGTGATGTTCCCGAGTTGCTACGCGATCTTCGCGCATGGCACATATCGCAAGGATGGACGCCGGCAACTCCAACGATCATCCCATGCATGATGCTCCTCCCCGATCCTCGAGTTTCCTTTATCCCTTCTCTTGCATGCTTTTTATTGCACATTGAGGACATTGGGCCATTTAGCTCGGGGGGAGGGATATATATCACACCATGTGTACATATTAGTCATCATTTAGGCATTCCTTATTTCCCGTTTTTGCATATAGTTTCATTATTAGGATGCATCTTGCATATCATTTGCATAGTAACTTGTGCATTTAGGTTGCATTTAGGAGTAGTCCCCCGATGATGGCAAAGATTCATGCATGTGCTTGCGAAACTAGAAAAAATTGTTTTTTGAGAATCTCATAGTTAACAAGGAATCGATTGGTTTAGGGTAAGATCGGGTCTCTCCTATGTGCGATTAGATCGTTGTTGGTAGCTACAACCTAGTGAGGATGTTGTTATGCTTTATAGACCGACATCTTTTCGCCTTCTTTCTTTTGTGTGCGATGCTCTTCCTTGGCAACTATTCTCTAGAACTCGCATTGATACTCCTTGAGACCGCATTGACTTGTTTATGCATTGAATATGATTGAGGCAATTGTTGATTTCTGAGCTACATAGCCAAATGCCACCTACATTGATTACTCCATTTTGTCACCTCTGTGAGCCTAGCCTTTTCATTTTGTTAACTACATCTTTAGCCCCTTTACCTTGTCCTACCTAGGGGATCGTGAAGCTATGTTGATGAAGTTAAGTCGTGACATCGAGATTTATCGCGGTGTTTAATGTGATATATTGCTTAGTTAGAACTCATGATATGTGTTGAGTTCATTTCCTCAAAGTTACTTTTAATACTCCTATTAATTTCCTCTATATAGATGATTTTGGTTAAATCCTTCGAAAAAAAAGAAAATAGAAAAAAAAAAACAAACAAAAATGAAAAAAAAGAAGATTGTGATTTATGTTTTTAGTATTCAATAAAAGGAAATTGGAGTTTTTCTGTGAGGAGTTATGGTTCAGTTAATGAAAAAAAAAATGAAGTGCAATTGGAATATTTGTGTCTGGAGTTTTGTAATTGTTGTCAAAGGTGTTTGAAAAGCTTCACTTTCCCCTTTGAGCACCACTTTCCTAAAACTTTCCATACCCATACCTTAAGCCTTCATTACAACCCATACGAAGTCCTCATGATTCTTCGCATGTAACGTAGTCCCGTAGCGGTGGAGAGTGAGAAGATGTGCAAGCTTATGGTAGGATATAGTCAATGGAATGGAGCCTTGAGCGATCATTTGACCCTTTTTATACACATGAGAGATATCGGGCACGACTAAAGTGAGGGCTACTATATTCATGATTGAGTCAAGCTTAGGGGAGAACTTGTGGTAAGATGGTTGCTCTTCCTTGTGTTATACTATGAAGTTTGATTGTTTTCTACCATGATAACTTTGAAATATGTTTGAATTGGTTTTGAAAATTGACATGAATCCTTTGCTTGAGGCGGCTATTGAACTCCTTCGTTGGTTTCTTAGTTTGGATTGCTTGAGGACAAGCAATAGTTTAGCTTGGGGGAGTTTGATAAGTCGGTTTTTAGTTGCATTTAAGTAGGTCTTAAGTCTCATTTCCATGTAGTCTTTAGTGCATCTTAGGTCTAATTGCATGATTGGAGCATTCTTTTGAACCATTGTGTTGTTTGGAGATACTTTTACCTCTTATTTGTGAATTTCAGGTTTTATGGGCGATTGTGACCAAGAGAGGATAAGTTGGCTCATAGATGGTTTAGTTGATGACTCCCGGATGCAAGAGGATGAGTTTGAATGCTTTGGGATTGATGGAATGATGATATTGAAGAATTTTGTCTTCGCGGGACCGCGCAAGATTTTGCTTGCCCATGCACCAAGGCGCACGCCCAAGCGAGATCCCGCTTGCCCGTGCAGATCTGTGAACGAAATCAACAAAACCTTATGTCTCGCGTGCACGCCCAAGCGAGATCTCGCTTGCCCGTGTGCCATAGCGCACGCCCGTGCGGTTTTCTGCTTGCCCGTGCAAGCTGCTACTCGGCTATGATCCGCGACTTTAATTATTTCTTTTTTTAGTTTTTGTAAACGACATTAGGTTTTATTAAAGATACTTTTGGGTAGTTTAAAAGATTAGAAAAAGGAGAGTATTACTTGGGAGAGAGCTTTGAGAGGAAACTCCATTATTAAACCTTGAATTCTACAAGTTCGATCCATTCAAGTAAAGACTAAGTTTTTCTAATTTCCTCTTTTCCTTTATTATTATTATGTCTTTCAATTTATTTATCAATTGCTTTGTTATTTCAATTATGAGTGAGTATTTTTATAATCTAGGGTTAAGTTGAACCCTAGCAATGATTAATGCATGAATCCCTCCCATAATTCCAATTTAATGTGATTAATTGTTCTTGTTTGATTGAATTGTGCTTATTTTCATTATCATACTAGGGATAGGTGATTTTGAATTGATTCCTTATGTCTTGTTTTCAATGGGAATTGAATCTAGATGGATTTGTTAATTTAATCAAGAGTATGAATATCTCTATGGGAATAAGTAGATAGGATTATAGGAATTTATTTGTGATGCCATGTTTAATGTCTCTTTCTTGCATGATTCCATGGGAATAGGTTTGATTGCTTGTTTAGAGTAGCCATAGGTATTCGGGAGAGATCTTTGGTAGTTATAGAGTGCATTACTCCTTTTGAATCATTAATTATGTTTATTGGGATGGGAATTATTCATGTATTATTCGTGCTAGAGGGGATAATTAATTCTAGATGTCTTTATTGATTGATTTTACCTCGTGTGTTCTTAATAGTTGTCATAATTTAGCATTATTATTAGTTCAACACCTTTTCATCATTGTTTGTCACTTGTTTAGTTAAATTGAGTCGAGATTTCTAGTGTTTGATACCGTTTGTCCCCGTGGATTCAACCTCGACTTACCCCGTTACATAGTTAGGAGGGTTAGTTAGGAAATTATTTTTGTTAGGTGCGCGACACGCCTATCATATTGGTTGTTTTAGGCGGAGATTATTCAAGAGGGTGACTTTTAAGTGATTAAAGGTGGCCTATCAGTTTGTTTACACAAGGTACGTACATACCTATGTGTTATGTGATATAGTATCATGATTTAAGAAGGAAAAGTTGTAGTATCATGTATAGGAACTTTGTAAGTTCAGATGTGATTTCTAGTATGATTGGATTTTACATGTTTTATGCCTGTGTGCAAACATGTTGATTATGAGATTTGATTATGAGTTGATTATCATGTTTGTATGGAATATTAATGCAAGCATGTGGTTGGGAACTTTAGCTAATAATTCACATGGGGAAATTAATATATTATTGAGATTGAATCATGTTGAATCATGTGTTCCCTTACGAGATTATTTTCACTACTCTATAAGGATCGCGGGCCTTATTTGGTAAGTTGATAAGTTATGCCTTTGAAAGGTAAAGTTGATTGTTGGCTAGGTTCAACAAACAAGAAAGATTGGAATTAAAGGAAGTAATCTTGGATTGTAAGTTGTGTGATCGCTTATTAAATCCTAAGATAAAAAGAAGTTCAGTTGTGAATGTTTGATTTGATATTTCTGTGTTACTTGTGTGTCATAACAAGTAATAAATTGTAAATCACGTAAAGTGTAACTTGGATAGTAATAGACTTTAGACTGGTGCACGTCTGAAGTTGGACAATCAGGAGTTGGAGTACATGGTGGTAGCCCATGGCTTTTTCTGGGAAACAGATTGATCACCGTTCCTATTTTTCAACGGTTCCTCGATATCGCAGGTCATTCTGGAATACGGAGTCGCGCCCGTATTTCGTCTTTCTAGGTGAAGGCAAGTTTAGTTAGACAACTCGGTCCAATAACTATTCCATTAAAGTAATAAAAAGATGATTAAAGTTTAGTTCAGTAGAAGTTATCTGCAGAATGTTATATTGTTATATTATAATTTATCCCTGCTTATTATTTATTAGTATCATGTTAGGAATATTTATGTAATACTATGTAGTACTCAGCTTTGCTGATTACGTACTTTGTTTGTGTATGTTGATCATGGCTTTGCCTTATTGATCCTGTGATGACCCATTTTGGTGAGCAGATTCTTTAGAGCATTGACATCTACAGGTTTGCAGATGTTGCATCATGGGGATCATGGGAATGGAGAGCTTGTGTAACAAATTGTTATATCTATTACATTAGTAGGAACATATTATATTAAGTTTGGTTTCGAAGTAGACATTTATAGTGTGTTTGGTTTTAAGTACTTATTTATTTATTATATTAAAGTATGAAGTTTAGTTATATGTTTTCCGCTGCAAAATTCTAAATAAGCCGATACGTTATCACACAGGCGATAATGCTTTGGTAATTCTCTATGTTTTATATTGAAAAGGTATATATGGAAAGAGAGAATTATCGGGTTGTTACAGACTGTTTGTTGCGCTGCTGCTGCTACCTAGGCCGTCGCCTCTTCCTTCCTTGTTCTCTTTGTTTTGTTGGTTTAATTCTTTTCTTCCTTCTCAAGTTTTGATTAAAGATTATGTTTTTATATTTTGTTTTAGTACTAATTATGATTAGTAACTTTAATTTACTGTTTTAATGATGAATCTATGATTATATAAATTATGTATTGAAAGAATAAAATTTCAGATTTGATTATTATATTTAGATTGAGTTTTTAATTATCAAAGCATGAATTTTTAGCGTGTTAAAGATTGGAAAATCATAGTAGCATGTTATAAACTATAAAATTGATTTAACTTATGAATTTAAACATGTTTAAGTATGTTTAAAGGGAGTTTTAATAATTTATATGTTGCTGGAATTTTAGAAAGGTTGTTATTAATGAGTATTATGGATTTTAATGACTAGTATAATAGTACTATGCTAGGTAAAATAAGTAATTGAAGTTTTAATGGTAAAATTAACTTTTAAATATTTTTAAAGAGGATTTAAAGTATTTTAAAGTTTCTGGAATTTATTGGGAGTATTGATTTTGAATTATATTGGTTGTTTTAGGCGGAGATTACTCAGTAGGCGATTTTTAAGGTGATTAAAGGTGGCCTACCAATTTGTTTACACAAGGTACATACATACCTATGTGTTATGTGATGTAGTATCATGATTATAGGAAGAAAAGTTGTAGTATCATGTATAGGAACTTTGTAAGTTCATATATGATTTCTATTCTGATTAGATTTTACATGTTTTATGCTTGTGTGCGAACATGTAAGTATGAGATTTGATTATGAGTTGAATATCATGTTTGTATGGAATATTGATGCAAGCATGTTGGTTGAGAACTTTATTTATTATTCACATGGGGGAATTAATATATTTATTGAGTTGGATCATGTTGAATCATGTGTTCCCATGTATTATTATTTTCACTACTTTATGAGGACTGTGAACCTTATTTGGTAAGTTGATAATTTATGCATTTGAAAGGTAAGTTGGTTGTTGGCTAGGTTCAACAAATAAGAAAGATTGGAATAAAATGGACGGTGCACGGTGTTTGTTTAGCAGAAACTGGCAAATACGGGTCGATCCACAGGGAGAGGAGTTCTACAGATTTATGCTCAATTATTTAACTACTTCAAGAGAGAAATATGATTGAATAATTAATAACTACACTAGAATAAGCTAGAACACAAAGAGATGGAAGTTTATCAAATAATTAAAAACCTAGGGCAATCGATCGGTCCACCATATTTATACCAATTTAATCACTATAATATAGTTCAATAATACTTGGATTGAGGTTCGAATAATTAGAGTATTTCGTTAATCCTACAATCGGCATTAACAAGTCTTAGATTAACATATGCCGCACGGCCGCTCAACATAATCAAACCTACCTATTGTAACAAGCCTCTAATGAATACGATCTTTCGATTCTAACCCCTATTAGCTAAACATAACTCATGATATTGCGCAATTACATGAATTAAACAAGCATAACAAATCAATAGGAATTATTCTATTTCAAGCCAAATATCGATGAACTTTAAACCGCAATCAAAAAGGTATAAACATGGCTTCCCTCTCTAAACCCTAGCAAAAGACTACTCACTCATGATTATAATAAACTCAATAAACATAATGCAAGTAGAAGAATTCATTAAATTAAACAAAGTAAAGAGGAATACCGAATAATTGAATAACAATGAAAATGGAATCAACGATCTCTATAATCTTCAAAATCAAGAGTTAATACAAAGCTAGAGAGAGAAAACTAAGTGTTTAGACCTAAAACCGCACAAATTAAGATAGTCTAATCGAAAATACTAAAAACCTATTTATACTTTTTTACAAAACCTAGCTAAAAAAGGCAAATTAAACCGTCCCGAAAAACCGCCCTGGCCGGACAAGTGATTGAAAAACTACGACGTAAGAGGAAATCCGCCCTGGCCGGGCGCGTAGCGCTTTTGCCTTTTGTCGCCCCGCTGACCGGCGAATTGAATGTGCTAGCAGATCTTTTTTTCGTGGCTCGCCCGGTCGGGCCAAACCGCCCGGTCGACAGGGCGAGTGGGTTTTCTCATCCGTTTTCCGTGCAATTTATCCGAACCGCCCGTGCAATCTTCCGGATCCTCCTCGGACATTGCGTGACCATTGGACTCCCCGTTTCGCAACTTAAATAAAGGCACCAATCGCCTAATCTGCACCAAAACATGTAACATACGAAAACAACTCCAAACACATCAAATCACACAAGAAACGAGCTCAAAAGAGCTCAAATCGACTATCAAAACTAAGGGGATTGGAGTAAATAATCGATATATAATAAACACATCAAAATCCCCCAAGCTAACCTTTTGCTTGTCCCTAAGCAAAACCATGACATGAACATGAATATGATTGCTTCACCCCTTTATATATGAAAACAGAGATCAAAATCTTTTATAAGGCTCAAAAATCATTCAAGCAGGCACAATTCAAATTCAACTGTTCAGATCACTCTATCCACCAATCGCCCGAGCAAGCAATCAAATGCGGCTGCCTTATATGACATGCAAATCTCGAAAAGGCACTCACTAGGGTGTCACTCCTCTCAACATTTTTATGGCAGGCAATATGTGCCCGAACACTCACCATCCCAACCATAACAACCCTTCCCACTCACACTCTCATGTGTTTAGAAAGGTAATAATGCCACTCATCCTAATCATGTCGGCTCAAGTAGCGAACGTACTCTTTAAACTTGACAAACTGACTCTACATCAATCCAATAAACAATGTAACCACAAGCTCAAGAGGACTTTTTCAGGGTTGTAATGGGGCTTAGGTAAGGGTATGGAATATGTATAGGAAATGTGGTGGAAAAACCAAGAGTGGGGGAGCGAAAGTCACTAGAAGCATCAACTAAAACACAACCAATAGCAATGTCCCAACTCTATGAATCAGCAAAATTTTCAATATACCCATCCTTGAAGCAATGTAATGAATTTTTCTTTGCAAGCAAATGTGAAGAAAGAATTTTGAACCCCTTTTTTTTCAATCTTTCTTTTCTTTTTCTTTGCATCTTTTCGATCCAACAATCACATTTATTTCTCACTTTGCTTATTCTTTTCTTTTTCTCAAACTTCGAACCTTACAAAATACAATCATCTCCATCCAAAGTAACTCATAAAAAAAACCATCTCATATACTAACTTAGACAGATGCTCCCCAAGCCAGGCTTGGGATTCATATCAAAATAAGGGCCATTGGGTATGTAATGAGGTTTAATAACATGAAATAGTCATTAGGCTCAACGGGACTAAGGAGGATAATAGTATATCGCAAAAAATCACTACGAGGCTCGAAAATCGACAAAAGAACGCCTTTATCATAACAATTGCCACAAGTCATCGATATCAACAAGTACGTTGTCAAAGTCAAGATCGCCCTAAATGAGGAACTAACACACAAGAAACAGAATGGATATAGAAATAAATCCATGGGCAAGAATGAATCCCCACGCCTAACTAGTTCAAGCATGCAACCAAGATAAGCGCGTTATCATCAAAACTCACTTAAGGTCAAGGCATTTAAAGTTCACATTCCAAAGATCACAATCTCAAGTGCCTAGCTATCCGGATAAAGAGCCTAAATATACTTTCAAATAACATCACGGGGCACAGGGAAGCAATCAAACCAATCCAACAAATCGTATTTTTGGTATTTTTTCAAAGAATATTTGATTTTTTTAATGTAGGAAAGCAATGAAACTAAACTACGAAAAGCAAAGAAACTAAACTAACTACAAGAAAAGGGAGGAGGGGGTGTACTTACGTAAAATCTCCCCCAAGCCGAACTCCGCAATGACCTCATTGCGAAGAAGAGGGAGATAGGACTCACACGTCATCATCGACATATTAGTAGTAAAATCACCACCGCCTGTACCCGCAACACCAAAAACAAAGATGGCCGAAGTACCCTCCCCAACATGGTCAAGGTGGGGTTAGGTACATGTGGTGTATACCAAGAGGGACCGATGACATCATGGACAATAAGCCCCCGGTGAAAGTAGTCATGATAGATGGGGTAGAGGCCGTGGCGCATGTCGACTCCACCCGTGGTCAACCATGTGTCCAGGGGAGGTCGTGGGTCTAGATAGTGGCTCGGCCGAGCTCAAGGTGGCCCATCTGGGGAGGTAAGGGACCGCTGTCCCCGCCGATGCGGTAAGGGCGCCATCATAGGGTCTACTGGCGCGGAGGAAGAGGCTTCCCCAACGGATCGCCTATGGTAGGTCCTCGCAGGTCGTCGGGCAATGGGCTCCCGACCCCGCATGGGAAGTTGGATACGAACCTACATCAGGTTCAAGACGGGTCTGAGTACGGTCAGGAAGAAGGATAGACTCCTTCTTGGCGATGTACCACCTAAACTTATTGGCCGACTGGGCGGTTATCCACTGGGCATCGATCATATAATCAATGCCAATCTCAACAGGACCAGCCACCGCATTGCTAATGCTCCGGCGCATAGCCAAAATGAACAATGATAGCGGTAATGAGGCCACCTAAAACAATAGGTTGCCCCCTAACACTACCATCATTAAACGTGGCAGGCAAACTAGTGGCAATCCGATTTAGCTGGGACACAAACAAGTAGGGGAGGCACAAAGAATAGTCAAACTCGGGAAACAGATAACTCCCCATTAGAAAAATCTCCTGTTTTTGACAGAGCGGGCCCAAAGACGCCCAAAAGTGTGAATCCCGTAAATCGCCGCAAGTAGCGAAGACTCGGGAAAATGTAGATGGTCGACGGACATGTGTTGGGTGTCGACTTCCTCCTCTCCCGTAAAGGTTGTCCACAATGTATTAATGCGAATATAGGGAGGGTGGCGATGGTCATCAGTTATGGGGAAGCCAAAAATAGCAGCTAATTGGCCTAGGGTGAGTTCTCGATCCTCATTCATGAGGCGAAAACGAAGAACCTGGTTTTTGTTCCTTACTTCTAGGGAACTCAAAAATTCAAGTGTGAGGTGCCTGTATATCCAGAAAAATATGCCAAAAATTGTTCCTAATCTCAATTTCTCAAATGAAGTCTTAGTATCACCAAATATACCCAAAGCATGCAATGAACTTGAATCAACAAAACGAGTCGGGATTATATTCCGAAATTTCAACTTTTGAAATTTTTGTTTTTGCTCTAAAGATGTCAATATTACCTCGGAAAAGTTGAATCCTTGGAATTTGGTTGCTTGATTCCCACTTGTGCTTTGCCTCCTCTTGTTTGGGCTTGACATGGTGAAAGTTGTGCGAGAGAGTGAATCGAAGCGGGAGGAAGAAAAGATGAGGAATTTGTGAATTTGGTGTGAGAAAGATGAAGAAAAGGAAGGAGGGTGAAGAAAATTTGAAGGAGAAGATGGAATTTGTGAGTGAAGAAAGGTATGAAAAAGGATTAGGTATGGAGGTAGTGAGGAGAGAGAAAGGGAGGGTTTTGAGAGGATGAAGAATCGAGAGAGGAAGAAAAGAAAAGTGAAGAGAAGAGTGAAAAGAGGTGCGTAAAAAGGTCGGTGCGGGGTGTCCGCCCTGGCCGGGCCGGGCCCGCCTCTGGCCGACCGGGCGGATTTTTTTCTTCGTTTTCTCCACTTCGAAGTCACCGGGGGGCACATATCAATTCGCCCGGTCGCCCGGGCAACTTCGCCCGATCGGGAGATTTTTCAAATTATACCTGATTATTTTCGCCCGGTTGACCGGGCATCAAAATAAGAAATTCGCTTGCGCGCCGGGCCGGGCGGCCTTGCCCCGGCCGACTTGGCGAAAATTACGTTACATTGTCTTTCGGCGTTTTCGTTTTGATTTGAAATCGGCTACGCGCTCGGCCGGCGAACTCGCCCTGGCCGACCGGGCGGTTTTATTTCTCGCTATTTTCCCGTTAAAATTTCCCCATGTTATGATATTGACCCCCCGCACACACTAAACTCGTCCAAATATCAGCATACTCTCTCTCGCCTCTCAAAAAAAAATAACAAAAAAAAAATCTAAACTAGCAAATAAGAAAAGAAAAGACGGGCCGCCTCCCCGCAAAGCGCCGGTTTAGATGGTCCCGCACGACCGTAGTACCTTAGATTTTAAAATCGGGGAGTGTCGAAGTACATAACCTCTTGGCCTATGAAAGCGCCCTCATGGTACGCCCGTACGCCGACAATCACTTTAAACTTCATCCCCGTTGCATTAGCCACTTCAATAGCTCCATGTGCCTTCACATCGCTGACAACAAAAGGTCCGCACCATTTTGACTTAAGCTTTCCAAGAAAGAGTCGTAGTCTAGAGTTGTATAATAGAACTTTGTCACGAACATGAAACTCACGCTTCACAATCATCTTGTCATGAAATCTATTTGTCCCGCTCCTTGTAAAGTTTAGGGGTTTTCATATGCTTCCAAACCGAAGCTCATCTAGCTCATTCAATTGAAGAAGTCTTGCCTCACCTGCAACCTCTAAATCCAGGTTAATTTCTTTAACTGCCCAAGCTGAGAGATACTCCATTTCAACTGGTAAATGACAAGCTTTGCCATATACCAATCGATATGGGGGTGGTTCCTAGAGGTGTCTTAAAAGCAGTTCGCAGAGCCCATAAAGTGTCATCTAATTTTTGGGACCAATCTTTCCTCGACCCGTTGACTACCTTCTCTAAGATGCGCTGATCCGACGATCGGAGACTTCAACTTGACCACTAGTCCGAGGATGATAAGCTAAACCAACCTTATGAGTGACTCCATATATCTTCGCAAAAGCTTAAGGTTCTCCCGATGAAAATGAGACCCCCCCATCACCGATCAAGACCGCCGGGACCCCGAATCGAGGAAAAATAATCTTCTTGAAAAGCTTCACGACTACCTTAGAATCATTGGTAATTAGGCCACACACTTCAACCCACTTAGTCACATAATCCGCAAAGAACCAATATATACCTGTTTCCACAATAAGAAGGGAAAGGCCCCATGAAATCAATGCCCCACACATCAAATGGCTCAATCTCTAAAATTCCCATCTCGTGGCATCTCCCCGTCTCTTTGAAATATTTCCCGCTCGTTGGCATTCATTGCAGGAGAAACAAAAGGTACGGGTATCTTTGAAAATAGTAGGCCAATTAAAACCACTCTGGAGAACTCTATAAGCTGTAGCTTGTGAGCCAAGATGTCCACTACAAGGCATACTATGACAATGTTGTAGAATCCCAACTATGTCCCAATCAGCAATACATCTTCTGAACAAGCCATCTGAGCACTTCTTGTATAAGAGTGGGTCTTCCCAATAGTAATGCTTGGCATCATGATAAAACTTCTTCGCGCCGTTGATAAGTCAAATCGGAGGACGAGAACCACCAACACAATAGTTAGCAAAATCAAGCATACCATGGGGATCGAGTAGATACAAAGAAAAAGATGGTCATCTCGGAAAAGCATCATCTATAGGACCATCAAGACTCGACTCAAATTTCAACTGAGAGATGATCTCGCAACTACATTCTCAGCACCCTTCTTGTTGCGGATCTCCAAATTAAACTCTTGTAATAAGAGTATACATCGTATAAGTCGTGGCTTGGCTTCCTTCTTAGCCAATAGATACTTCAAAGGCAAAGATGGTCCGTGTGGGACAATCACTTTCAAACCTATGAGGTAGGTCCGAAACTTGTCAAGAGCATAAACAATGGCCAACAACTCTTTCTCTCGTAGTAGCATAGTTGACCTGAGCTTCATCTAAGGTCTTGCTGGCATAGTAGATAGCATGGAGGACTTTGTTCTTCCGTTGACCAAGCACAGCACCAACTGCATAATCACTAGCATCAAACATGATCTCGAAAGGAAGACTCCAGTCTGGAGGTTGTATGATAGGGGCAAAGTGATCAATCCTTCCTTAATCTTGTCAAAAGACTCCACAAAAGCATCGCCCTAATCAAAAGTGGCATCCTCGAGCAACAACCGAGTAAGGGGTTTCGCAATTTTTGAAAAGTCTTTTATAAATCGCGATAGAAACCCGCATGACCCGTAAAACTCCTCACTCCCTCGACATTCACAAGAGGAGTAGTTTCTCAATCACCTCAATTTTTGCTCCGTCCACCCGGATGCCATGTTCGGATATGAGGTGTCCAAGTACCACTCCGTCATTCACCATGAAGTGGCACTTTTCCCAATTAAGAACCAAATCAACCTCGTAACAAATTTTCGTAATTTTAGAGAGATTATGCAAACACACATCAAAGTCAGAACCATAAACACTAAAATCATCCATAAATACCTCCATGATATTCTCGATGAAATCAGAAAAAATGGCCATCATACATCTTTGAAATGTGGCAGAGGCGTTGCACAAACCAAATGGCATTCTGCGATATGCAAAAGTGTCGTAGGAGCAAGTGAACGTCGCCTTCTCCCCGATCCCGCCGGGTGAATGGGAATCGAAAGAAACCCGAATATCCATCCAAATAACGAAAAAGTTATGTTTTGCTAATCTTTCTAGCTAACATCTGATCTATAAAAGGGAGAGGGAGATGATCTTTCAAAGTGGCTGTGTTTAATCTACGATAGTCAATACACATCCGCCAACCTGTAACAGTACGAGTAGGAATTAGTTCATCTCTATCATTCTTAACAACAGTAGTCCCCCCTTTTTTAGGAACAACTTGAACCGGGCTCACCCACTTAGAATCTGAGATGGGGTAGATGATGCCCGCGTCAAGTAGTTTTATAATTTCCTTTTTCACGACCTCTTGCACATTAGGATTCAAACATCTTTGGGGTCGGATGCAAGGGCGGTGATTTTCTTCCAAGTTTATTCTATGCATGCAAAAATCGGACTAATACCCTTTAGATCATCAATACTATACCTAATGACCTTTTGGCATGCGAAGCACCTGAAAGAAGTTGTGAAAGCTGACTATCTGTGAGTTTAGTACTGACAATCACAGGGCATTCCTCATCATCATCAAGAAATGCATATTTGAGGTGAGAAGGTAAAGATTTAAGTTCTAACTTCGTTACCTGTGGTTCGGAAGTAGAGCAAATAGTCTCCATTACCTTACAGTCTGCTATCGAATCAATGTCAAGGTCATCATTCAGATCAAAAATTGTCTCCAATAAATCATCTGACAGAAATTGTGGAAAACTAACTCCAGAAATCTCATCGAGTACATCAATCCTGCAACATGTGTGCTCAAGCATAGGAGACTTAATAGCATTGGTTAGCTTAAAAGTAACAGTATCATCACCAACACTCAAAGTCAGAGAGCCAGATTTTACATCAATAACAGCACCTGCGGTACATAGAAAAGGTCTACCCAAAATAATGGGAATTTGACTATCTTCTTCCATATCAAGTACTACAAAATCCACAGGAATGTAGAATTTTCCAACTCTAATAGGTACATCCTCTAGAATACCCAAAGGATATTTCACGTATAGATCCGCCATCCGCAAAGTAATCCGCGGCACTTTAAAACACTCAAGTTCGGCTTATTACGTATAGATAAAGGCATAACGTATACACTAGCACCTAGATCACATAAAGCCTTATCTATAAACAAAGCACCTACATGACAAGGGATGGAAAAACTACCAGGATCTTTTAGTTTTGGTGGAATTTTATTTTGCAGAACAGCACTGCATTCTTCAGTTAAAGCAACTCTATCTATGCCACCAAAATCTTTCTTTTTAGTGATCATATCTTTCAAAAACTTGGCATACACAGTACTTGAGAAATTAAATCGTGAAAGGAACCGTTACCTCAAGATTTTTGACCATAGACATGAACTTACCAAGTTGTTGATCGACCTTTGATTTTTGCATCCTATGGGGGAAAGGCAAAGGTGGTGTAGGAGAATTAGTAACCTTCTCCTCGCGTTTCTCTACTTCATCTACTTTCCCGTGCTCAACTTCGCTTTGGAGTTATCCTCACCTTCATTCTCATCCACTACATCATTCTCAACCCGGAGGTGGTGAATCATCAAGAGGCATAGGGGGGCATCATACTATGTACCGCTTCAAGAGTGACGGCATTAGCAGCTTCTTTGGGAATTGGTTGCCCCGACATATGACCCGGTTGCCTCCGTGAATTATTTCCACCACACGAGCAAGTTGAGTTTCCAAGTGTTTGGTAGTGTTCTTCAACTCCTCGATGCTCTCCTCATGATTTTTCCGCATAGAAACCATCATTTTCATTAGATCGTACATAGTAGGCTCTCGAGAGCTAGCATTCCGAGAAGCTTGTTGCCGATAGCCTCGGTGCGAAGGCCTAATAAAACCAGGAGGGGGTTTTGAGGAGCCCCTTGATAATATTGTTGTCTAGCAAAGATGTGGTGTCGGGTTTTGATGAGGTGGTTGGTAGGAAGATTGTGGTGGAGGCCGAGGGCTCGAACATTGTTGTTTTTGTAAAAGAAATTGGGGTGATCCCTCCAACCCGGGTCGAATGTGTTAGAGTATGGGTTTTCTCGGAGGTCTCGCTCTAAAGCATTTGCATGCTCCATCTCGATTCCGCCAGGCCGATTGTAGCAACAATCATGACTAAAGTGGCCTTGAACACCACACACCTCACAAGAAGAAGAGGTAATATGAGCCATGGACGACATCGCATTAATACTCATAGGAGGAGTATTAGGACCGTGATGATTTAAGGGAATCCATCTTCATGCTCAACTCGCGCTACTTGTGAAGACAATAAGGAATACACATCAAGCATCCAACTTTTTCTTTGTAATAGTCCCGGAGGAACTATGATCATTCGCCGCTAAGTTGGCTAGAAAATTATACACTTCATCCACCTCCTTATCTAAGAAGACACCCCCCGCAGATGAATCAATTGTACTCTTGATATGGGGTTATAGACCATTGTAGAATGCTTAGGTGATGAACCACTTGTCAAGAATGTGGTGTGGGTATTCTCTCCGCAGTCCTTGAACCTATTCCATGATTCCTTCAGTGTTTCATCGGGTTCTTGTTGAAAGGTAGCAAGCTTATGTCTTATTTCCCAGCCTTCGTGGGAGGATAATACTCTTTCAGAATGCTTCGAAATAGCACTCCATTCGATTGCCGTAACATCATTCAACCATTTTTGAGCTTTGTCTTTCAAAGAAAACTCAAATACCATGACCTTCAAGCTTCAACCGATCGAGTGACCCTCGATGCTTAACGGTACGACAAAGTTGTTGAAACCGTTGTAAATGATTCGCGGGGTCTTCGATGGATGCCCGCCAAACCGGTTCTCGCTGGATCATATTAATGAGAGCGAGTTTGATTCGAAGTTGGATGCCCGTATATCGTGCATAGTAGGGCATGCGGGAACATTGCCAGGAGAAGGTACCCCATAAAGCTTCAATGACTTAGGAGGCATGATTGGTTTTGTTGGTTCTTCCGTGGATTTTCCCTGATTAGCAGACTGCTTTTTCTTCTTTTGTGTCTTTTTGAGTTGCCGGAGGGTTTTCTCAAGATCAGGATCGCCGCAACCGGAGTACCCGTTCTTTTTAGACACCGGGCATAAAAGAAACAAAGAAAAATGTGCAAAGGAGATGGCCTAAATTGGAACTTGAAGTTCCAATAAGACAAAAAAAATAGTTTAAATAATCAACCAAAAAGCTATAGAAACTAGCCGTCTCCCCGGCAACGGCGCCAAAAACTTGATAGGTTCTAAAATATATACCGCAAGTGCACGGTGTCTGTTTAGCAGAAACTGGCAAATACGGGTCGATCCACAGGGAGAGGAGTTCTATAGATTTATGCTTAATTATTTAACTACTTCAAGAGAGAAATTTGATTGAATAATTAATAACTACACTAGAATAAACTAGAACACAAAGAGATGGAAGTTTATCAGATAATTAAAAACCTAGGGCAATCGATCGGTCCACCATACTTATACCAATTTAATCACTATAATATAGTTCAATAATACTTGGATTGAGGTTCGAATAATTAGAGTATTTCGTTAATCCTACAAACGGGCATTAACAAGTCTTAGATTAACATATGCCAAGTACGGCCGCTCAACATAATCAAACCTACCTATTGTAACAAGCCTCTAATGAATACGATCTTTCGATTCTAACCCCTATTAGCTAAACATAACTCATGATATTGCGCAATTACACCAATTAAACAAGCATAACAAATCAATAGGAATTATTCTATTTCAATCCAAATATCGAAGAACTTTAAACCGCAATAAAAAAGGTATAAACATGGCTTCCCTCTCTAAACCCTAGAAAAAGACTACTCACTCATGATAATAATAAACTCAATAAACATAATGCAAGTAGAAGAATTCATTAAATTAAACAAAGTAAAGAGGAATACCGAATGATTGAAGAACAATGAAAATGGAATCAACGATCTCTATAATCTTCAAAATCAAGAGTTAATACAAAGCTAGAGAGAGAAAACTAAGTGTTTAGACCTAAAAACGCAGAAATTAAGATAGTCTAATCGAAAATACTAAAAACCTATTTATCCTTTTTACAAAACCGGCTAAAAAGGCAAATTAAACCATCTCCGAAAAACCGCTCGCCAGGCGACGGTGATTGAAAAACTACGGCATAAGAGGAAATCCGCCCTGGCCGGGTGCGTAAGCGCTTTGCCCTTTTGGTCACCCGGTTGAACGGGCGAATTGAATATGCTAGCAGATCTTTTTTTCGTGGCTCGCCCGGTCGGGCCAAACCGCCCGGTCGACCGGGCGAGTGGGTTTTCTCATCCGTTTTCCGTGCAATTTGTCCGAATCGCTCGTGCAATCTTCCGTATCCTCCTCGGACATTAGTGTGACCATTGGACTCCCGTTTCGCAACTTAAATAAAGGCACCAAACACCTAATCTGCACCAAAATATGTAACACACGAAAAAAACTCCAAACACATCAAATCACACAAGAACGAGCTCAAAAGAGCTCAAATCGACTATCAAAACTAAGGGGATTGGAGTAAATAATCGATATATAATAAACACATCAGAATCCCATCACTAGGGTCGGCAATTAGATCTATCCTAGACGTTTGAAGAATTTCGATTCTCCTAAGGCCTATTATATTGTTTGTAAAGCATAGTGATGGAGGATGTCCCACCAGCAGATTTTGTCTTGATGAGCAGACTTCCGCCATTCTTATCCCAAATTGCTTTTGTGCTTCTTCTAAAGACAAGCGACATCTTGTTGCCTTATGTCCAATTACTCCACATTTCTTACGTATCACGAATACTCCTTCATAACGGAAATCAATCCACTTGTAATGGTTACTTGCATATTCATAGAAGTAGCCAGGTATGAGAGGTTTGTGCACTTCTACATAAACCTTAGCACGAATAAATTCCTTTGGGCCTTCGTTCAGGGATGCTTCATCAAAGCGAATGATTCTTCCTAATTTTGATGATGCCCTCTCTGCTACATGCGTGCTATTTGAAGTTAGGGGTATTCCTTCCACCCTAACCCATAGTGGACAAGAGGCGAAATCGAAAGTCCTAATGACAGCACTTGGGAACCAACATTTAAAGAACAGTAGTGCACAATGGAAGCATGCATTTCGATTGGCTAGGAGATTATCTCTATCGTTAATATTTGTGCAATAAAAGAAAAAAAGTTTTTCCTACTTTTTCCACCCTAATATTTTCATTTGTAAACCAAAGAGGTATTAACCCAATTTTGAATTTGTGAGGCGTATAAATCACGATAATCCTTGAATTGCCCTATAACCGACATGGGAAAAATCACATCGCCAGTTGCATATCTCCTACCCGTGATGATATTATCGACCCCTTCTTATTGATACCATAAGGAGGGCAATTATCAAGATTAATAAAATTATCTGCCATTTTTTGAAGAAAATTGAGAGGGGAAAAGCACAATTTTATGTTTTTCCTCGAATTAGAGAGGCGGGATACGAAAATGGGTCAAGGTAAAATCTTTTAAAAGTAATGTTTGACTGGGTTGAGGCCGGTAAGGAATCGAGGAAATTTAGTTAAGTGATGGATTTTTTAGAGTGGCTCTAGTTTTCTAGAGAGAGGAGCTCTCGATTTACAGAGATGCTTTTTTTTTAACAATGAGAGATAACTCAGGGTTAGAATATATCTCTATTATATAAGTCGATGAAGATGGTGCCCCTCTTAAAAAGTCTATTATACCCTTAATGAATTTAAATCGTCATATATATTACATAATCTTTTTTCCTCCAACTTACCATATACTTCATCCGTTTCACAATAAGTGAAATACTTTCCTTATTTGGAATAATCACAATAAGTCGAATCCAAGCTCCAAATGGTAAAAAAGTTCACTTTTATTACAAATATACCACAAAAAAAGAAGGGACCACAACTTCAATACTTCTTCACTCTACTTTATCGTGGTCCCCAACTTTCTCTCTCTAAATTCCTCTAACTCCCCACTTTCTCCAACGCTTCACTTATCGTGAAACTAGGAAGATATATCGAACAAAGCTTAATAATGGAATCGAATTTTTGAAATTTTAATTAAATATTAAATGAAGGAGAATGATTTCCTCTTCTTACCTACGCGGAAAAACTCTATTAAAAAATTAAAATGACAATATAACTTGATTGACACAATTAGAAGAAAAAATAAAAATTGAATTTCATATTAATAGTTATACTCCTAATATTTCAAAACCTAAATTTTGATTATTCTTCAAGAATCTCTATTACGCAAATCAAACTCTTTTCGACGATCGAACCCAATACACAAATTTTCTTCTACCGTATATATCTTTCTCTCGATAATATATTTCAATAATGATTTAACAAATAACTAAAAAAACTAATAAAACATTGATTTAAGAAAAATATAGTTAAAAATTTAATAATAATTATAAATATATTTTCAAATCAAATTTTTTATAACACTAATTAACAAGTAATTGAAAAAAAAACAAAAAAGTTAACGGAACTTGCAAAAAATGGTTTATGATGAAAGGAGCCGCGGAGTCTTAAAGCCAGGCAGCCAGGCAGCCTGGCGGCTCGTCTCATTAGATTTATTTCCTTCACATATGTGATCTGTCATCTCTGATCCCCTCTCTCTCTACTGAGATCGGCTCTCAACTCCATCCGGTGGCTCAGATGAGATGAGATCCGGCGCCTAAGCTTATCCTTTTCCCGCCTCTTTCTACTTCTTCAATTCTCTCAATTTCTCCCTCTCTTTCTTCCTCCCCTATCATGGAGGAAGCAGCCTAGGTAGTAATGGTGCTGCTTTTTTTAGTAGCAGAGGAGGACCATTTGCTGGAGACATAAACTTTCAGAAGCCTGAAAGGTAACTTTTCTTCTCATATATCTGTTGCCTGGAAGAAGTATCTTTGCAATCCTGAATCCTGATGAGTGGAGTAAATAAGATATCTTGAGCTATCTGCCCATCCAAATTGCAAGAAATTTGTTGCAAGTTGGTATATCTTTCTGGAAGTGCTATCAAGTTTCAAACATGTTTTTTGGTCATTGACAGCCCATAACTTATCAGTTAACAAACTAGTTATTTGTCCTATTGTCTTGGACTATACAAGGAAAATTAGATTCTATCATGATCTTGGGGTATTTTGTAGAACCCAATAATTGATGTTGTTTGGTGGACGAAGAATGCCCTAGTTGAAATCAATAGGACAGCAATGGTTTCTACTGAGGGAGGTTAGAGCCGTTTGACAGGTGAAGAGAAGAAGTTCAATGCATCATGCATCATGCATCATGCATTTCATATTATCATATCGTAGTAGTTCTTGGGGATGACTTTGATGATAGTCACTGGATGGGTTTGCATATGTTACTCCCTGGAGACGATTCTTCTAAATAAGCTGTGTTCCTTTATTATAAGAAAGTGCAGGGCAGATAATCCTTGAACTTGTTAGAATCAAGAACTTCCACAAGAGGCCTGAACTCAGATTTTCATCTGAGCTCCTGTTGGACTCATAATTGGTGATATAGTTCCAATATCTCGTCATGGAAATGAGAGTTTGCTGAAGAACGGTATAGTGAATTTTAGAGCGAAAGAGGATTTTTAGTTAGCCTCAAAACTTCAAACAACCTTTTTAGTGATTTTTGTTCAGAGCATCCTTTTTTTTAGTTGATTGTTCTCTTCTATTTCAACATTTCGTTGGTCGCCAAAATCTCATTAATGTGTCCCTGGTCATTTATATATTGAACCGTTTGTCTCTGAATAATTGCTGCTGGTTGATTGAGAAGCTGACAAGTGAGGAACTTAATTCAATTTAGATGTCATGTCATGCTCTGTATTATTTCAGGATGATTCTTGATGACTTCTAGAAAAATAAAATGATATTCGTTAGATTTCCAATTTGCAATGCTGGAATAGATACCAAAGGATGTCGCCCATTTTGTCACTTTGAAGCTTGGAACAATGTTAATTATCCTCTTCCTTTCACGTTTCCTCATCTTAGTTGAATTACTTGATCACTGATGCGTCGAGTTTCACATTAGGTTCTCAATTCTCAGACCATCTCAATGCACACATTTGTGTGCTGGTTAATTTTTTTTTAAAGGAAAAACAGAGAAAGAAATAAATGTGAATGCTTTCTTTGGTAAGTGACATGATTATTATTGCCTCAGGGGCTTGTGTTTCTTGTTTGTTTATGTAGATATAGAGCCAAAATCTGTGAAGGATATGTCAATTATTGCAAACATAGATCAAGTTAATGTGGCATTGAGTTCTCCTGAGAATGGAAATAACCTTTCATTGCCAAAATCTCGTAAGAAGACTATGACATCAGTATACCTCAAATATTTTGAAACTGCTCCAGATGGGAAAGGTCGTAGGTGCAAGTTCTGTGGACAGACGTATTCCATTGCAACCGCGACTGGTAATTTCTCCAATCCAACTTTTCTAGATGTCTGGAAGAAATCATTAATATTGTAGGAAACTATTGGCTGTGTTTCATTTTCCGCTTCTGAGTTCTTGCAAGCTCAGAGGGTAAAAGGCAAGATTGCTTGAGTTTTGTGATTTTTACACAATTTATGTTCCTTTCAATTATTCTTTTGAAGTAAAAAAGGGAAATATGACATCTTTCTAGCATTACCTTTCATTTGTCCCTCATTCCTCAAATCCAAGCAAACTGTTAACTATAAGAAAGAAAACGCTGCGGTCTTTTTCATTATTCCTCTTTTTCTGCTGTGATTTTTATTTCTTTTAGTCTCGTATCACTTTAGTTTCTGATGACCTTGTCATCAAAAGTTTCATGCTGGTTTTGTATCTTATGTTTGATTTGTCATGAATGAGATGCTTTTGAGTATTGACCTTTGGATTATAACACCTATCCCATCTGTAATTTTTCCTTCTGAAGGGAATTTGGGAAGGCATCTTGGTAGTCGACATCCAGGTTATGATAAATCTGGCGAACCTATCCCAAGTACTGCTCCACAGTCCAATCTAACTGTTGTAAAAAAACATCAATTGGAAGTCAAAACACCAAAGTTTAATCTTGATCACCTGAATTGGCTGCTTACTAAGTGGCTAACTTCATCGTCTTTACCTCCGTCGACCTTAGAGGAGACCTGGCTGCTGAATTCCTTCAAATTTGTCAACCCTTCCATTCAGATATGGTCTAAAGAGAAGATCCAGGGTGTTTTATGTGAAGTTTTCAGGAGTATGCAGGAAGATGTACAGACAGTTTTGCAACAGGCGTCCTCTAAGGTTGCAATTGCTCTTGAATTCTGGACTTCTTATGAACAAATTTATTACATGAGTGCTACATGCCATTGGATTGATGAGAGCTGGACTTTCCAAAAGGTCCTTCTTGATGTTTGTCGCATACCTTATCCATGCGGTGGTGCTGAGATTTATCACGCTTTGCTTAAGATCCTCAAGATGTATAATATTGCTGAGAAAATCCTTGCTTGCACTCATGATAATAGCCAGAGTGCAATGCATGCTTGCCACAAACTAAAAGAAGATATGGATGGTCATAAGGTGGGACCTTTCTGTTATATCCCCTGTGCAGCTCAGACACTGAACTTGGTGATAGAAGATGGTTTAAGAACCACAAAACAAATACTCTCTAAGGTCAGGGAGTTTGTCATTGAGATGAATGCTTCCCCTGCGATAATGGAGGACTTTATGCAATCAACAACAGCTTATCAAGAAGGCATCTGGACATTCCCCCTTGACACTTCAGCTCGTTGGAATGGACATTACCAGATGATGGATATCGTCCGCAAGGTGAGTACCTTTTGTAAAACAGGAGGAATGAGTGCTAGCTAAATTGAGATACCAAATAAAAAGAAGGGGGAGAAAAAAAGCTTCGGTTTAGGAGGTTAAGAGATGGAAGCACAGAGAACGTATATATGAGAACCTTGGGAAGTGTTTGCAGTTAAAGTTTCTTGCCTCTAAAAGATATCCAATGAGGATGTACCATCTTGTTAAACAAGTCATGCACATTTGAAAATTCAGGTTATGAATAATCTATCATTTGAACTAGATTATTCATTTTCAGAACTACTCGTTTTGCTTTCCGTTGCACCTGTTGAACAAAATAAGTGTTCTTGATATAATTTACAATCCAATTGTATTATGAAGTCATTGCCACAGAGACTAATGAAGCTAAATTTAAACATATGAAGTAAACTTAAATAAACCGTATTGAGTTTAAGTATTTCTGCATTATATCCCAGCTATTGTCTTGTAGTGTAACACTTCCCACAAGCTACACTTAAAAGAGAATCCTTTACTGTGTGATGATTGAGGAAGTCAAGTGTGAAATGCCCATAGTAACCTTGTGAACAGATTTTTACGTAGAGTATGAAGATTTGTTGACTGCACAAATAAGAAAGACAGATTGGCGTTAGTGGATGTAAAGCAGTAAGTGCTCATAAAGTACGCTCCTAATTTTTGAACCCGTGTCAACATAGTTCTAATAATTTTTTTTTAAAGGGTAGTTCTAATAAATTGAAGAGTTCTTTTTGTTCTCTTTTCTTTCTAGTGAGGAGGTGTTGTGGATGAGGTGGGTGGTTGATAGAATGTTAACACCAATTATGGCATGTATATGCAGGCCAAGGATATATCTTTGGTAAGGTAAAGAGTCTATCAAACGCATGGCTTCCTTCTTTTTTTTTTCTTTCTTTTAAGTTTCTTATATAGTTGTATGTTTGAGTTTGATTCAGTTGAGCAAGCTATTCTCATATAAAATCTGGTTTTCTTCTAGTCACTTCAGAACTTGTATTATAAATTTTTAGCTTCTGGGACCTTTTAAGACAGAGGGAGTCAACAAATGTCGTCTGCATTCTATTTTGAATGCTTTTGCTTAAAAGTCATGCTGCGGATGACATCTAACTTTCTGCTGTTCAGCCTGGAGGTTGTGCGGTGTTTGGCAGAAACTCTAATTTTTGGCTGCTTGAAGCATCACATCTTTATTCCACGTTCCTCTTGGGGATGAGAACCAAGTTTACTGGTCTTTATTTTAAATTTGGGAGTATCTCTTGATTCACTAGCAAAGCGTTTGAAACACCAGATCTGAATATCTTGGGATATTAGGCTTGTTTTACCTGTTCATTGAGTCACCTCTTTGATTTTCTGATTGGTTCACGGTTGTGTTTTGTGGAAGAATTAGTCTTTTAAATTGTCTTCATACATTCTCGTTTGTGTACATTTATGACAGTCAGTGTAGAGAATTCAGTGGAATATTGTGTTATAAGTGCAGGCCAGCAAGTCCATGGACGGTGTCATAAGGAAGCATGAGAACTCACTAGGCACCAGAATGCTGCTGAATGCTGGCGAAAGGAATGCAGTTACCATATTGCATGAATACCTAGAACCCTTCTACAAGACCACAAACGACATATGTTTAAATAAGGCTCCCACCATAGGCCTGGTGTTGTTTTTCATGGATCACATTTCTGAAATGATTGCAGCATGCAAAGATTCTTGCCTCTACCCTGATTGGCTAAAGAATGCTGCTGAGGAAATGTCCCTAAAATCCTGCAGTTACAACGACCAAGTTTCAAATATATTTACCTACATGACAGCAATTCTTGATCCTCGGATCAAAGTTGAACTCCTCCCAGAGACTCTTAACTCAGAAAACAATTTGGATGAGGCTAGAAGCCATTTCCTTGGAAATTATTCAACCAGTCCTTTTTCAGTGAACAACATATATGGTGCTTCAGAGAAAGAAGGTGGTAGTGTATCTTTTGCAGAGGAAATTGCTCGAAAAAACGGAGGGTGAGCATGAGTGTTGCAACTGATGAGCTGACCCAGTATCTGTCGGAGCCTCCAGCTCCTATACAAACAGATGTCATGGAGTGGTGGAAAGTGAATAGTGCACGTTATCCACGGCTGTCTCTGATGGCTCGGGACTTTTTATCAGTGCAGGCAACTTCTGTGGCATCTGAAGAATTGTTCTCTAGAAAAGGGGATGAGCTGGACAGACAACGGTTTGGTTTGTCAACTTCAACTGCACAGGCTCTACTTTGTGTTAAGTCATGGTCCAATGGAGGGATCAAGTTGAAATTGAGGTCAACTGAAATTGACTGTGATAGGCTAATGGAATTGGTTGCGGAAACTGCTTCCAGGAATAGCAAAATAGGTTCTGACAAGAAACAAAAATAACAGGACATCTGACTGTATATTATGAGCTGGTTACTTACTTTAGAGAAGAGGTAACTGTAACACAGCTATACTGATTCACATTTCACAAGTGGGTCATACACTGTAAAGTGAAAAAAGAAACAGCCCAAGCAGCTGACTCTGTTGTAAGAGGAATATGTTGTATACTTCGTTCATGTAAATATCAGAAATGGTATTGTTGAAGGATTTGAGTCGTCATTTGTGACAGAAACTATTCATCTATTTGAGAAATTGAGATTCTTTTATTGAGTAATGTTAATAGAATTTTTGTAAGGATTGGAAACTCTTTTTGAAATATCAAAAGTTTCCTAAAAGCTACAAGTCAACCCCAGAAAAATACAAAATCACCCTAGTCTTGTAATACATAATGATGAACCCATCTCATACAGGATCTCTCCAAAAATAACATGAAGAATTTGCATTAATTTGAGCTGGCGTTATTACTCAAAGTCATTAATCTCTCATTATTCTTTTCTAGTTCTCCCTTATTGATGCAAACAAATAATGTATGATGTTATTGAGTATGGATTAATCTGACGCAACGTGATCTTCCGGGCTAGTGGCAACCTCAACGTAGAAAGCACATTTTATAGCACAATATATATGCACAGGGGTGAAGCCACACTTGGTTAAGGAGGGGGTCAATTATAGTTCTCTCTCGGGTAAAGGTGTCGGACTTGGGTATGTGCTTGAGGGTCGGGCTCGGAAATTAAAATTCGAGAACTCGGGGATTCTTTTTAGAAGGATCCAAAATGTAGAATTGGACTCGAGGACCGACAATTATAATTTCTTTTTAAAAAAAAGTTTTTATTTTATTTTTATATGAGAATAAAAAGTCAATTTTTAAAATTATGAGTATTTTATATGGTAAATAGTTGGTTAGTCATAAAGCTAGGAAAAGGAAAAGAAGGCATTTGTTGCCACCAGTTGTATGTCATAAATAAAGAACAAAAATGAATTAATTGTCCAGCAATTTGAAAAGGGAAAAAGAGAGAGAAGCAAAAGAAATCACGTGACTTTTTATTCAAGTCCCACACTTCCACATACCCCTACCCAATTTAAAACAAAAATAAAGAAAAAAAATAGAGAAAGAATAAAGGAGAAGAGAACAAAAAAGACAAAACTCGATGTTTCAACAATCATCAGTAGTTCATCAATGACGGACGGTCTCCCACCGTTCGGAGAAGAAAACAAACAAATTCATGGTTCCAATCGGCTCGTCTTTGCTTTCTAATTAAAAGCCCTAATGCTCCTACTCTTGTTTAATAGATCTCATCTTCGAATATCAAATCTAAATTTGTTTGGATGGCCAAGTCAGAGCATCACAGGTTGGGCTACTAGGGGTCATGGCCGTATTAGGCCCCTTAATAGCCTCACCCCTGTATAATTTAGAGATGGCCACTGGTGCGGGTTGGTTCGTGGGTCCTAGCGGGCCGGGCTGAGGTTTCACGGCCCAGGACCGGACCGTGAAATTCACGATTTGGGTGGGCTGGTCCATGGGCTGAAAAATCTTAGCCCACACCGGCCTCACGGCCACGGTTCCGGGAAGCGATTCCGGTTCGTGGGCCTAGCGGAGTAGCATGATTTTTTTTTTTCAAAGTTATATAATCTTTTATTATTGTTACATAAAACCTTTAATATTAATTAAACTATATACAATTATTAATATTAATGAATAATTTCATTATTTTTGAATTTGATTGAATTATAATATATGCAATTTGATTAAAATATATACAATTTGATTAAAATATAAACAATTTGGTTGGATAATTACTCGGGCTGGGCTGTTTCAGTTCATGGGCTAGGCTGGACCGCTTTCGTGGACCGGACTGGGCGGTTTTAGTAGCGGGCTTTCGTGGGTTGGGCTCAACAAATCTAGCCCACGATCCACCCACCAATTTCACGGTTTGAGCTGAGCTGGACCGGACTTTTCTCGCTCACCTACACGACCCTAAGAGGCGGGTCAATGGATTAACCCGCACTCTTGGCCATCTCTACTGTATATGCAGCTTTAGCTTTTCCAAGCAAGTATTATGAATAAACTAGGTTACACCCAATAGTAAAGATGATTTTTGGTTTTTGCACTTTCAGTAAAGTATATTCAAGTGAAGATTAGTGTTAAAGATGGTGTCCCTTCATCCAAAATTCCAAATCCATCTCCTTCGCCGATTTTGGGATCATTTAATGGTTTTTTCACCAGGTACCCCTAAGGTTTCTTAATATTCACATGGTACTTCTCGTATTTTCCAAAATTCACTAGGCACTCCCGGTTTGGAAAAATCATCAAAGTACCCTTAATGACTAGCGATCGTCAACTCCGTTAGTCATTAAGGATAAATCAACAAAATGAACCCCTGACTAACCTACTTAATACAAATTAATCCTAATTAACTCTAATTAAACCTAGTTAATACTTTTAAACCCTAATTAATCTACTACCTCCGTTCCGAATTAAACGCAACAATTGGAGTGGCACGGACTCCTAGTTGAAATTTCTTAAGGGGTGATTAGAAAAATGTGAGGGTATGTGATTAAGTTTAAGTGAAGAGAGAAAGTGGGACCAAGCACCACCAGTACCACTATTTACTGTCACTACCACCGCGGAGCTCCACCACCACCACCACCACCAGCTCTACCGAAGCACCACCACCAGCCAAAAATACTGAAATTCACCACCAAAAAATACCACCACCAACAGAACCACCCAAACCAAAAACACCGAAAGTCACCACCAAAAAAAACCAAAATTCACCACCAAAAAACACCACCACCAAAGATCACCAACCAAACCACTCAAATTCACCACCAAAAACCATTGAAATCACAACCGAAATCCACCAAAAAACCTAAAAACACCACCACAATTCGCAAACCACAGAAATTCGAACCCCAAATAAAAAAAAAAGAACAAAAAGACCGAAATCCACCAAAAAAAACCATAAAGACACCACCACAATTCGCAAACCACAACCCCAACCATAAATTCGAACCCAAAATCAACCAAAAAAATAGAAGAAAAAAAGATGTGATGGTGAAGAGATCGAAGAAAGGAAGATGAAGAGGGGAGATCGAAGATAGGGAGATCGAAAAAGGGAGATTGAAGAAAGGGAGATGAAGAGGGGAGATCGAAGATAGGGAGATCGAAAAAGGGAGATCGAAGAAAGGGAGATGAAGAGGGGAGATCGAAGATAGGGAGATGAAGATGTGATGGTGAAGAGATCGAAACCCCAAGGCTCATGGTCGAGACGGTGAAATTCGAGAAGTTCGGCGGCGGTTGCAAGGCTCGTGGTGGTGGTTGGGTCGATAAGGGTGGAGGAGGTGGTGGTTGGTGGTGGAAGTTATTGTTGGAAATTGTTGGGTGGAAATGGTGGTGGTAGATGATGATATAGAGGGTTGGGTAGGTGGTAGAAGAGGAGAGAGAGTGTGTGATAGGTGGAGGAGGTTAGTGTAATACAAATTAAATTAATTTTATTAATAATCAATTAGGGTATATAATATGAGTTTTTAATTTTTAATGAGGGACATCTTGGTAATTTCACGTCAAAAAACCATACCATAAACTAAAAAGAAAGAATTTGTTGCATTTAATTCAAACCAAAAAAGCGAAACCGTTGCGTTTAATTTGGAACGGAGAAGATCTCTCTTTCCACCACCCGGCCCCACCTCACCCTAATGTCCTAACCACCCAAACCTCACCACCCCACCACCCTTGGCCCCTTCCACCACCCTTGCCCCTCCCCCAACCTAGCAACCCCCTCTCTCCCACCCCCCGTTGAATTTCGCTCCCTCCCCTCCTACCACCCCTGCCCCTCCTCCACCCCCACCCTCGCGCAGCGCCTCCCCAACCCCCACCCCTCGCGCAGCGCCTCCCCTTTTCCATGATTTTCTCAAGCTGTGCTTCATCATCACGAGCCATGCCAAGATCCACAATACTGCAATGTTGTTGAACCCTCAAAACATGTTAAAAAGACATGTTCAGATTATACTATATTACAACATTTACCACAGTGAAGGTGAAGAAAGTAATAATCAGGCAAATACTTCTAACAACAGCTAGCAACTTGAATCAACTGCAGCAGTAAGTATTTCGGTTGCAAACTCCACCTAACCATTCTCGATTCTTGTAAATTGAGTACCTGACCACAACCTAAGCTTCTGGTCGTTGGTTCCACAAGTTCATCTCCGGTCGAGAGCACACCAATTATTGGAGCACGAAAAACCTGCGAGGGGTGGGGGTGGGGGAGGCGCTGCACGAGGGGTGGGGGTTGGGGTGGGGATGGGGGAGGCGCTGTGGTGGGGAGGGGTGGAGGGAAGGGCTGTGGTGGGAGGGTTAGGGTTAGGGTTAGGGTTAGGATAGGGTTAGAAGTTAGGGTTAATTAAGTTTTTTTAGAGTTATATTTAACAGAAAGTTGATAGTAGAATCACGTCAGTATTTTTCCAAACCACACAGTCGAATTTTGAAAACGCGACGGTATGCAGAAATATTAAGAAACCCCGCAGATTTAAAAACCGATCATTTAATTCCATATACACCTAACACCCTTGTGTGACTCATGAGATGGATTTCTTGTTCCTTGAGATGGATTTCTTGTTCCTTGAACTGACGTAGTTGTGTTCTTTTGAGTTCTCCCTTGGAACATTATCAATGAGCCAAAACACGGATTCGGGTAATCTCACTCCTATCGAGATCACTTCTTCCTTTTCTCTTGTGCATATTAAAGTTGCGCCTAACTCAACACATGATGTTTGCCACATTTCCAAAGACAAACTCTTTTAACATACGCGGACTCGGGCAAGCCATCATTCACGACCGACGCAAACACTTCATGCTCAAACCGTGATATATTACTCTAGTAGAGCTAAAGTTCAAGGGAGTACATTGAGGACAAATTGTGTCAAAGAATACTAGGATCAAAACTATTTGGTGTGGAAGAGTATAAATGTACTCCAGTCGTATAACAGATTTGAGACAGTGAAACAAGACCCAACAGAACGCCTTTACATAAGTTAGCCTTGATAAGTATCAACACGTATTCGACCAACTTTATGCACATTAATATAGGTGTTCTTTCCCATATTCACGCACAATTACTGGTACACTTGTAGGTGGAACCCGTAACCAACAAATATTGAAATCGAAAACGACTCTAATCAATATCTCAAAGGCAAATTTATTTTACATGTTGCATCAACTTCAACAAATTGCAACGGTTTTTTCTTGTTCATCTCATGTATAATGAATGGTCATCCCCTACGAAGCACATAATGGTTGTGACACAAATGGGCCGATAAACTTTGTACCCCCCCCCAATCCCTCTCCCTCCTCCCTAATGGAATTGCTGAAACCAACAAAAGTTCAAGAGGCAGTCAAATAGTAGCCAAATGATATCCTTGAGTCACAAGTATACACTGAGGCCACACAGCACTGTGAGATAAGGAGGAATTAATTGGTCAAAGAACCTCGGAGACATGAAGATTAACATAGCCATCGTGATTCGAAGACCAGGGTTTGCTAATTACTAACCTCCGTATCTAGATAAACATCCTTTTATGTGAGAGTTCTTGAGAAGTGTGTCACTTATTCGAGATACGAAGATATAGTAATATTCCATCAAAAAATAAATTATATAGTAATATAGAATTTGAGGAACATCCCAATGGAAAACACAATTTCGGTTGAGGCCACCGAAAAGCCTAATACTCATTCCGTCCCTTATTCCTTTTATAAAAAAAAGGGTTTGGTATATACTCCATAATAATGCTAGCGTATAGGCAGGGCATATCATGTGATAGTTGATATATTTAAAAATGGATAGAGAGTTATGTAGATTAAATAATGAGTTGTAATTTAAGCGATTGAGGCCATAGGGCCATAACTGTAATTTGTGGAATGAGCGGTACTCTTTACCCTTAAGAAAATGTTAAATCATAAAGGGGTGAATGGAGCATGAATTTTCTTTGAGTCCTATGCATATAATAGAACTAGTGTGAAGAAAACAATGTCCAAAACCAAAAAATGTAAATTAACATGAAGATGCTTACCATGCTGTAGTCAGTGACAATCAATGATATGTAATCTGAGGGAGTAGCATCATAACTGTAAATGGCATAACTAATATCATTAGCTCTAGAAAGACGATACTGTTTGTGTTGTCTCCAAAGGACGATAGGAAGATATGATAAATTTAGGAGTTGCAAGTTTTCCTTATTCATCCATTCATCCAAATAATTTACATCCTTTCTACCAGGTACCTTCGATATGACATTAGGATCACCTGCAAGGAAGACATTCATCATTAGAAAAATCTGGAAGTGGCCCCTGAGAAAATCCTGGTGCAATGCTTGTTGTCAACACAAAAAAAAAAAAAATAGCATTACCAAGTTCATTGGCACATATGGAATCAAGCAGGACTCTCTCATGAAACTTGTAGGCTTCACAGCAAACTAATACAGGAACACGGAATGAATGAGCAACCATAGCAACACATGCAGTTCCAATTCTTGAATAAACAATTCCATTAGACAATATGGAAGCAGCTCCTAAGAGAACTCTTGTGACTTCATGCATGACATAGGAAACAGCATTAATATGCGTGTATGTACAGCTCAACCCTTTGGCAACTAGCCTGCGAAGCAAACCTTGTCCTTCAAACTTCGGCCTTGAATCAACTATGACAACACGGAACCTTTTCCCAATTTCATGGGCATATATCAATACCATTTCGACAACACTGGAGCAACCATAAGTAAGAAGAACATCACCGTCCCTGACTTTTGTGGCAGCCTGTTTCACAATAACCTTGTCTGCTGCTATTATTTTTTCGTTAATGTAACGATCAATATCTGAAGCTAGAGCCACTTTTGTGTCTATTTCAGAAAGACTTGAAGGCAACTTGGCAATGCGAGTCTTTAAAAACCTTATTGCATTACCCATACTGATAGAGATGGGCCTGCATTCATTCAGATACGACACATAGCCACTGATCCTTGCAGTTAGATCTCTAGTCAAAAATTTATCTGCTGGGGTATGGTAGTCTTCAATGGCTTCCTTAAAAGCATAGAGCATCGCAATACATCGTGCATTACTTCCACATATATTGCCCGTCAAATATTGCAAACCAACCTGACATCAAAGCAGAATGTTGTTTGATCAGATAGCAATATCTTTTAAGCTATTTTGGTTGGATTTTAATTAACTTAAGGCTTCTTTCTCTTAGGTCTAAAGGTTCCACATTGAGAGTTGAGACATAAGGGAAAAGGACATTGCTCATTAGTTTACTATGATAGACAGACATTGAAATGTATATTTGATTTCCACAGTGCACAGCTGCACTGCGCACATGCTTGTAATATACAGTTTGACTTCCTGTAGTTTTGTTAATCATGTTTTTCTTTTGAGTGATTTAGCTACAGTATATCAGCTTTAGTTTGCTTTTTGGCAATTAGTTGCCTGATAAACTAATTACTTTAATCGCACACAATAATAGTAGTATATTTCATGCACGACAAGAAATATTGATTGAGTCTAAACTCTAAATACTTCTCTAGATAGCTCAACCAGTGCACAGAGCTTGAACGAACAAGCAGGCCAAGTTAGAAATTAATTAAAATTTTCACATAATCATGGGCAGTTTTATACTGCTGACAAAGCCATGATCTTTGAAAGCAATGCTAATTTGGTTAAACATTGCACAAGATAAAGCCTAATTAAGTTAAGTGAATATCATGAAAGGCAATGTTCCATGATTCCATCTAAGACCTTTTCTATTTGAAATTTCATAGGAAATCATTTTGCATATTCGAGGCAACAACATGAACAAATTTCAAGCTTAAGTCTCATTGATGTATAAGAATGTTATTATATTGTTGACTAAGAGATTACTACGTGGACATCTCAGTATTCTTTCATAGGTGGTTGTTTTTGACTCGGTACTCAGGTTTCCACGTATATCTTCAGCATCTTTTACATTTTTTCTTAGTGACCTTTTCTACTTCCTCTGTAACGAAATACATGTTACACTTTTCAAAAAACGGAATTCTAGGCAAAATTTCTTAGTGAGAGATTAATTGGGCTAGAGGATATGTAATTAAATTAATTATGAAAATTTCACCAACATTGCCACATACCCACCACCACCACCACTAGCATCAAACAACCACCGCCACCACCGCAAAAAAACCACTGTAGCGCCGACATACCCGCAGCAGCACCGAAACCCACTCCGAAATCACCACCAAACACCAACCACAAAAGGAGAAGATCTGGTTGGAATTGGTGTCAAATTTCAAAGAAGATCAAGCAAAGAAGAATGAGATATGGTTGAGAATGGTGTCAAATTTCGAAGAAGCTCGAGTGAGGTTTGCCGAGGAGGGGTGAGTGAAGGTGGGTCGGGGTGGGGTGAAGATCAAGCAAAGAAGAATGAGATATGCTTTTCAACTCTGCTCGTGTCATCATACTGCATCCCAGGAGGAGGGATATCCTTCTTCTTGTCTTTTTCAGATGGCCGATCACCCACTTTCATTTCAGAAACCGCCAATGAGGATGGTACTGGAGGAGCATCTTTCTTTTGTGGAAGCTGCTTAGATGCTTTAGTACTGGAGAACCTTATCATTATCTCAAGAAGATAAACAGATGACTACTGTCTAATAGGCATGCCATTCATTTACAACTTTGTTTCATCTACACTCGTATGTATCTCTTCTGATCAGTGATAGTAATACATCCAACAATCTAAATTCTGAAATGATATATAGTGTCTAATTGTCCAATCCAATGTTCCCGTTTACTAAAGAAAGAAAAAGGAATTGGTTCCAACAAGTTAGAGACTTTGCACAGATATTCTGAGCTTGAAGCATTTACAAAACACACATAATAGAGGTAACGTTTTAATTCTTTAAGAGCTAAATACCACTCTACTGTGAAGGCACAAAAACAAGTTAGCTTACGGAAATGCACTACAGGAAAAGTTGAAGATGTGACATCTACTTAGAGCAACTTAAATGGTTAGGCTAATGATCTTGGCGAAAGATGTCACGTCATCTTCCTTCGCTAGTTCTATCTTTAGCCAACTTCCCTTTATTAGTGGTTTAGTTAAAGTATTTTGTTGCTTAAGTGGATCCCACAATCACCTTTTCCTTTTTCTAATATATATAAATTATGACTTATTGAAAAGCTATTTGTTGTGTGGGACCCAACATTTTGGTTAAGCCAATTTGCTCCATAGAACCAATTTGCTTAGCAAAGCAAAACTCCATTTTGTGCTCTAATGGTTAAGCAACTAGCTAAGTATTTTGCAAAATTGCTAACAAGTCCTTCTTTTGCACCATTAAAGTTGCTCTCTAGAAGCTTTACAATATTAGCCCAACTACATCTACAAAGCTACTTTTTTACCTTTTGGCCTAGCAAATTCATCCTTTTGGTTAAGCATGATAATCCGCAATAAATCCAATAAAGATCAGACAAACTTGATGGCATACGAACCTTTTTTAGCAGATTTCGCAGCTCTCTGAGCCTCTTGTAAAGCACGCCTTTCAGCTTTGCTGGTTTTTTCCTTCAAAGGTTTTGAAGCCGGCTTCACTTCCTCATGTGACACGTGTACTTCTGATACATTTGCTTCCTTCTCTGCACGATTGTTTTCATTAAAAAAACTGCAACGAAACCATGTAAAAACAGAAACTTACTATAGGAACTTCACAATGGAAGTAAAATAAGTTTATGCATGCAACGCATCATAGAGAAGGAAAAGAAGAGGAAAGACAAAAAACAATCAAAGAGAAAAATAGCTGGAAATAATGACATGATCTATTGCTCAAAATACTAAAAAGCACAGAGTTAGATGTATTTCATGCGCAGATCATTTACACGTATCCAGTCAAGATATAGAGAAAATTTAACACATCATTGCTACAAACAATGGTGAAATACTAATTAAGTTTGTATAATAACAAGACATGAAGAAAGCAAACATATTGAGAACAACAAAGAGTTTATTACTTGCCTGCAAGTGGATCCATTCAGCTATCACAAGTTCACAACACTAGAGCAATATCAGAATCTTTGAAACAGATCGATTCCGCATAAAGCCGCAGACTATCCTTAAGTACAAGGTTCTATTCCAACAAAAAACAACTCCCAAAAAGAAAATGAAAAAAGCTCACACTATCCTCGAATCTACTTATCAAGAATAAAACCTAAAAAGACCAAAGTGATTCAGTAGGATTGACATCGACATGTACGCAACTTCAAACCGCTAGTAATCGACTAATATTCCTTATTCTTGCTTCCAAGAAAGCATCAAATCACAGTACCATTTCTACAAAAGAAATATCGAATCCCCATTTCAAAACTTTATCAGAAAGTTCCAAGCAAAAATTACAATCAGCAAAAATAATAAATACATCAAATGATGTCACCATATACCAGGCCCGGTTATTTGGGTGTGCAAAAAGCCCAGTTGCACAGGGCCTCTAAATTAGAAGGGCCCCTGTTAGCTAAAAAGCCCATTTTGTACTTTTTTTTTTTTCCTTTTCTGTCTTCTGTCAGCCCTTTTCTCTTATCTCTAATTCTCTATTCACGCGTCTTCCTCATAAATGAAATCCACTTTCCCAAAAACCAAGATACAGTACTCTTTCCTTTACAAAAAAAAGATACAGTACGCTTTTTTCCATTTTCATCCCTTGTATTCCTCTCTCAATTACTCTCTCTCTATGATATTCAATTTTCCATCTTCAATCTTGCAACTTTACACGTTCTTTCCTTTATTTTCACAATTAAATCTTCATACTTAGCCACATTAATCAATTAATTCCATTAATCTTTCTCCAATTCTCCATGGAAACTAAACACCTTCCTCTCTCAACAACTCAATTTGCAATGGGAATGAAAAAATTCTATCAAATGGCTAAATTTATCCCTCCACTATGCGCTACCCAGACTTGTTTTTCTTCAACAATCAAAATTGTATATCTTCATAGTCTGATTTTGCTATCTGATCTCCAAAAAATTCGAGCAAGATTCGACAATTTCAAAGATGAAAGTTCATGTAAAGTTATACTAATCTCCAACCATTATTTTAAGTTTTTTTTTGTTTCATTATTTACTCAATATGTTTTAGTAATTTTATTAATTTTTCATTGTCCTAAAGTTTTAGACTTTCAGTGAAGTTTATTTTTCAATTATTTAATTGTGGATGAAAGATTAACTTAATCTCAAATTTGGTTCTTCATCCTTCAATGGCGTTTTCTACTTTTAATTTGGCTCTGCTTTAATGCTTCTGCATTCGTATAAGTATACTATCATTGACTTTCTTTTTTTTTTTTTTTTTTTTGAATTTGAGGGTAGGATAGTAGATTCTGCAGACGTTTAGTACTTCATTTGATTAGAATTTATAACTATGGAATCATTAACTTTGATGTTGATTTCTATTACATGATTGTTGAGCTTCTACTTTGTTTATTGTTTTATGTGATAAATGAGAGGATTGATTGGTTTAAGATACAATTTTTTATCCGTTTACAGAGTTATATATTAGACAGACTAATTAGCTTTTTTTTTTTTTTTTGAAAGAGACTAATTAACTAATCTAATTAGATAAAACACCATTAATATTTAACCGAATATATACCTTTGTCTATCAAAGTGAAGCATATTAAAAAAAAAAAATCTAAGGTCCCAAATCCATTAATTGGCACAGGGCCCCTAAAATGTTTAAGACTGGCCTGCCATATACTCATAATATACATGTTCTTCAAAGGAAATAAATAGTCAAATTTGAATCTTTTTCTTCACACTAACTTAGTTTAAAAAAAATCCAAATTGTTTTACATTCAAATAGCATGTTCCTACAAAACAATAAAACCCAAATCAACAACAACGACCAACCTTGAAACAATTGTGTAGAATAATCTCTCGCTCTAATTATAAATAGTGTTAAAATTTGACTTAAAAAAAATAATTATACACCTAAGAAAAATAATTTAGAAGCACAAATCAAGTTGACAAACATCATGAATGAAGACGAGAGCATGTTTTATTTTGGGGGTTGAGAATATGAAAAAAATGAGACTAGATCGCACAAGCCACAATAGATGGCAAGATAATAATGGTCTAATGTGGTACTAAGAGAGTCTTTTATATCCCCTTAAAACAAAAAGAGAGTCTTTTATATTTTTTTTTAGAAAAGCTGGTATTTGAGTAGTTTAATGGGACCTCAAATGGGTTTAGCATAATCAAGTTTGAGCAAGAAGGTCTCGAAGAGCTTGGGAGATAAAAAGAACACAATTGAGTGAAAGAGTGTCAATGAGAGTTTTTAGCAGTAGATAATCTTTTCTGATCTAGTACAAGTACCCAAGATTCAGGATTGGGAGTTTTAATGCCATCTTTGTTTATGATGCAAGCCCCGCGAATGCCCTATGCAGGATGAGCAATTGCATAGGGCTCCCAAAATATAAGGGCCCAAATGTAAATGTTGTTTTTCGCAAAGTAAGAAAAAAATAAATCTAATCAATGCTTCACTGCATGTGACTCGGTTCTCTTCCGGCGTATGTTGTTTTGTGCGGCGGAGATAGTAGTCGGTTCGGGTTGTCTTTGTTTGTTTTTTAGTCTTTTTTTCAATAAAGTCCCATCTTTGTGATGGCTTTTTGTGTGTGTTAGTACCCCCTCCTTGGTGGGTTTGTTAGTTTTAGTTTTAGTTTTGGGTGTGTTTGTTGTGTCTAATTCTAGGGATGCTGTTATCGGGAACCAGTCATGTATTCTCAATCTGAAGACCATACCAAAATGGATCTCTGATGAGGTGGATGTATTAAAGACATCTAATTACAGGATATCGGAGCAGTTCTTCAGTAGAGCTAATATGTCTCGGGTTTATAATACTTGTATTGTTTTTCGAGTTTATGTATGGGTTGGTTGTACTCCTTTAATGTTTTATGATTAATGATATCATCCCTCCCCTATTCAAAAAAAAAAAAATCCTCTGTCATTTCCTATTCTCTAAGAAAATTCAAACCTTCTCGATTACATCTCCAATAATCAAAATCTCGTTTTCTCTTTTTGATAATTCAATCCTCCACAAGGTCAAACAGCTTGGATTCCACCTTATCCCGCTTCGGCCTTCAACCTCCCTTATTTGATCAACTCCAAAGTTTCTCTCTCTTCTTCTTAGTCTCAATCTTATTATGATAAGACGATTTCGTATTTGGCCCCAATTATTCTTCACTTACAGAAGTACGAGACTCGATTTCAGAGGAAGGACAGTGCTTTTGGCATGTGTTGTTTGTTTAAATGTTGTGTGTTTTATGTTTAATGTTTGGAGATTAAGATTTTGTGTAGTATGAATTTACTGATTTTTCAGAATTTGACTTGTGAATTTCTCTGTGTTTATTAAACAAAATTATGTTATAATAGTAAACACAATTAGTGTGTTGGTGTAGTTACATATTTTTGGATTTCGAAAGGTTGAACTTGACTCGCAAATTTTTGTGTGTTTAATTTTTGCAGATGTTGCTCATTTTAGATTTTAATTATGAATTTGTTGGTGTTGTTGTTTTGTAGATGATACCTTTGCTGCTTTAATTGGCTTTTACAATTTAGGAATTTTGGGAGTGTCCTACAATGCTCCTAATATGCTAAAAGGTAAGGTTCTTTTCTAACTCATCTTTTCTTAATCATAAATTTTATGATTTGCTTCCTGATTGTTTTAGAAATTATTGAGTCATGTTAGTTAAATATGTACTATGTAGTAGATTTTAATTATGAATATGTAGTATATTTGTGTGTTTCCATCATATTTTCCCCATATATTTAATTTTTTAGAGCTATTATTCTTTACTTTTCGCTATTGCTCTTCTCGGGTGTATTTGTTTTGTTTTTGTAGGATTATGGCGTTTATTGCTAGGATTATTGAGTTGATTGGAATTTGCACGAAAGCTTGGATGATTGCGGAGCATTCGGACCAATTAATAGCTTTATTCAGCGATGCTTTTGAAGACTATGGCAATGTGGAGTTGATAACTCATTAATTACCATGCCTAAGAGGCAACAAATTAGACTTTTGATAGCAAGAAAGCACAAAAAACAGCATAAACCACCACCCTTTGGCGGTCCTTTCAAGCTTGCGATGGCGGTGTCCAATTTCAATATTATGTAATCCTAGTTTTAGAGTATTTTAGGAATCCAAGTCCTAGTCGAACTCCTTGTATTTTGATAGCATATAAATAGGTTTTGGATAGAAATTGACCCGGGGATTTTTGGAGGATATCACGTGAGATTTAGAGATTGGGTTTTCTTCGGTTCTTCAAGGCTCATGAACGCTATTCTTCATTTTTCCACAAGTTTTTGTTTTTAACATTCAAGTTTGCAATTTCATCAATTAATTCAAGTACTATTTTCTCTTCTCGATTCTATTATTATTATTATTATTATTATTATTATTATTATTATTATTATTATTATTATTATTATTATTATTATTATTATTATTATTATTATTATTATTATTATTAATCATGCTTTCTTTTAATCTTTATTTTGTTTATTCAATCATCATGTGTGAGTAGTTTTTTATTCTAGGGTTAGGTTGAACCCTAACATGAATGGGTACATGTTTAATTCCCAATTCCCAAACCTTAGTCATGAACAAGATAGTAGTAAAATAATCACTTAAAATTACGGATTAATTGATAGGAATAATCCCACCTTTACGCGGTCTTCTGAAAATAGTCCCAACTTTTCATAATATGAGAATAAGCCCACCTTTAGGGCATATCCGCCCAAAATAGGTCATTACATGTTGGCAACCTGCAAATGCAGGTTTAATACTCTAATTATGTAATTAAAAACTAATTTAATTATTTAATACCCTAATTATGTAATTTAATTATTTGATTAGCTAAAAAACTAAAGCACCACTCCCCTTCCACTACCACGCACCCCTCCACCGACAGATTGCCTCCCCCACCCTCCAAACCATCACCGCACCACCCCTGCCACAAGCAGCCCTCCCCTTCCTCTTCCTCTTCCTCTCCCGAACCCATCCCCTGCCACACCATCCCCTTCCTCTTCCACCAAAACAGACTACCTCAACCCAGCCACTAGCCCCCTACTAAAAACATATCTTATGTCTCTCTCGCCACCCTTCCAAAACCTCGAGCCACTCTCACTTATCCACAAACAAATTCCACCACTATTCGGCGGGCGGATCACCGTGTTCGAACCATCATCCACTTCAAAACTCCCCACCAACACCAGTCTACCACAACCACAACCACAACCACCACCCCTAAGAGAAAGCGCATAAAACACACACTCTCTCCAACAGTAATCGGCAGTTCAATCACCATTAACCATCATTTAATTATCAAAAAAAAATCACCATTAACAATCATATCTATAAATTAAACGATCATAATTCAACCTCTACATTTCAATCGTCAAATTCAACATAGTCCACTTTCTCTTCCTCTTCCTCTCTTACTCTTTCGTTTCTCTAAGCTCCCACATCTCCGAAAAAATGATGATCGGTCAACGAGTGGTGGTTGATTGTTTGATTTTTGGTTATAGTGGTGTTGGGGATCGGTGAATGGGTTCGATTGGTTGGTTGATATCGGGGTTGTGGGGCGGGTTTTGAGTGGGTGGGGTATAGTAGGACATTGTGGTGGTGATTTGGGTTTCTAGGGCGAGTGGTGTAGGTTCTGGGGTAGTGAGTGGCTGCGTGAGATTTCAAGTGGTGGTGACAGTGGGGTGGATCGGTTGGTTTGTGTGGTGGTGGATTCAAGTTATGGAGAGAGATAGACTCGAATATTTGAGGGTTGAGTTAGATGGTAAAAAAAGGAAAAAGGGAAAAGGGATTTAATTTATCGAATTTAACCTGTTCAACAGGTTTTAGGTAAAAAGGACTAATATAAGAAGATAAGGTATTAAGGTGGGATCATTTTGAGATTATCGAAAATTGGGACTATTTTGAGCATATTGGTCAAAGGAGGGATTATTAAAATCAATTTTTCCTAAAATTACTCTATAAATGCTTTTTCAAATAAAAAATAAAAACTAAAAACAATGAGAGTATAATTAATAAGGAAAAATTGACAAGAGCATGCCCAACTATGGCCCCCCTTCCATAATAGATCCCAACTTTTGAATACTCCACAGCAGTCCCAACTTTGGGGGTTGTTTTACAATAATGGTCCAAGTGGAAGGGTTACCGGTTCAAGAGGTAATTTTTTTTTCTAAATTTTTTTTTACAAGTTTAAAGGGTTTCCCCTGTTGACCCCTTGCCACCTCCACCCCACTGTTGACCCCTGCCACCCCCTCCCCTTGCCGACCCCCTGCCACCCCCTCCCTGCTGACCCCCGGCCCTCGCCACCCCGCTCCCCTCCCCGCTGGCCCTCGCCACCCCGCTCCCCTCCCCCTGCCGACCCCCCGGCCCCTACCACCCCGTTCCCCCCTCCCTGCTTGTTGCCGAACCCCCGCCACCCCCTCCCCCGCCGACCCCCGGCCCCCGCCACCCCGCTCCCCTCCCCGCCGACCCCGTACCACCCCGCTCCCCCTCCCCGCCGCTAAACCCCCGCCACCCCCCTCCCATGCTGACCCCGTACCACCCTGCTTCCCTCCCCTGCTGCTGCTGACCCCGTTTCAGACCCCCTCCTCCGCGACGTCAACCCACCACCCACACCATTTCAGACCCCCACCTCCAGCCCTCCGATTTCCAAGACGAACCCTCCCCGACCCTCTTTCCCCCACCTCGACCAACCGCCGCACCTACCTCTCTCTCCTCTGACAAAACCGAAACCCACCAAATTAGGGTCGACGAGGAATTGTTGTTGTTGGGTAAAGTCGTGGGGTTGCTATAGGGTGAGGTGGAGGTGGTGGATGGGCGTGGGGTTGCTAGAGGTGGTGGGGGTGGGGGTAGAGTCGTAGAGAGAGAGGGGGTGGAATTGTTGCGGGTAAAAACATTAGAGGAGTTACAATGGCGGGGGAAGGGGTGGCAGTGCAGGGGAGAGGGTGGCAGAGGTGGCAATGGTGGTGGTTTCAAATGTTTACCTGTTGTAGCAGGTTAGGTGACCTGCTAGGACCATTAATGTAAAGCACCCCCCAAAGTTGGGACTGCTTTGTGGAGTATTCAAAAGTTGGGATCTATTATGGAAGGGGGGCCATAGTTAGGCCTGCTCTTGTCAATTTTTCCAATTAATAAAGATCCATACGCGTGACAAATCAGTTCTATTATCGTATTATGAGGACCATATCAGCGATCACGACTGAAATTTTAGGTGAGCCATAGAATCATAAGATTCTAAGATTCAAATCGAAATGTTAAACGACTATGAGTGAGATAAGAAATACTTCCTCTATAACGAGAAGGATGTTACACTTTCTATTTCACGAAATAACAATAGTTTTGGTAAGTTTTTGTTGCTAAATTTACAAAAATGCCATTACTTGGATAAATTAAAACAGATTACTGTTTTTAAATACTTTTCCTCTTTCCTCACCCCTCTTCCTCTCTCCTAAGTCCTAACCACCCCTTTCTCTCTCCTCCCCTTCACCAACCCACTTTTTTCTCTCCTCCCACCCCTTTATCTTCTTGAGTGGTGGGTTGTCGCCGGTGTATGTTGCTCGGTGGGTCGGAGCCGTGTCGTTGGGTTTGGGGTCGAGTGGTGGTGGATGGTGTTGCTGAGTGGCTGGAGTTGTGTCGTTAGGTTAGGGTCGAGTGGTGGGTTGTGGGTGGTGTTGTTGGGTGGCTGTGGTTGTGTCGATGGGTGTGGTTCTGGGTGATAGGTGGGCTACGGCGATGGGTTGTTGGTTGTAATCCTCAGTGGACCCAAAGCCAAAATCTGGACTAATAATGCCCTATTGAATGTGTAAATCTCCTCGTGGAGTATTAGCATTCATGTGTAATATATAGGAGTTGACTACAACCTAATACAAAGAGAATCTATAATTTCCATATTTACACAATACTAATGACATAAAATATATACAGAGAATATTGACATATTCTCTAACACACCCCCGCAGTTAGAGCGGGAGGAGGGCGAACGCTCAAACTGGATCTAAAATCAAGGAACAGTTGTCGAGGAAGGCCTTTAGTGAAAATGTCTGCATACTGATAACAGGAGGGGACATGGAGCACACGAACATGACCCAAAGCAACCTTTTCACGGACGAAGTGGATATCCATCTCAATGTGCTTCGTACGCTGATGGTGAACAGGATTATTGGCTAAGTAAATGGCAGAGACATTATCACAATAGACAAGAGTGGCCTTACGCGGAGGGCAGTGAAGCTCTAGAAGAAGATTCCGCAGCCAACAAGATTCGGCAACTACGTTCGCGACGCCGCGATATTCAGCCTCGGCGCTCGAGCGGGAAAGAGTAGTTTGTCGTTTAGCAGACCAAGAGATGAGATTATCACCTAAGAAGACACAATACCCGGATGTAGAGCGACGAGTATCAGGACAACCTCCCCAATCAGCATCAGTATATGAGATCAACTTATTCGGAGCAGACGGATACAAATGTAATCCGTAGTCAAGAGTGCCTTTAACGTACCGAATAATACGCTTAAGAGCGTTAAAATGAGGTTCACGAGGTGCATGCATAAAGAGACAGACCTGCTGAACGGCATAGGCAATATCGGGGCGAGTGAAAGTAAGGTACTGAAGAGCACCTGCGAGACTCCGATAAAGAGAAGGATCCGAAACTGGTGCGCCATCCTCTGCACTAAGTTTGGATTTAGCCTCAACAGGGGTAGGAACAACTTTGCAGTTACTCATGTTGGCCCGATGAATAATGTCCTCAGCATATTTCTTTTGACATAAGAACATGGAGTTGGATGTGCGTTGAACGGAGATGCCCAAGAAGAAACTCAATTTTCCAAGTCTGTCATAGAGAACTCAGACTTGAGAAGGTCAATAATGTGATCTCTCAGTTTGTCAGAAGAAGCAGTCAACACAATATCATCCACATATAATAATAAATAGGCAGTGTCAGGCCCATGATGATAGATGAAGAGAGAAGTATCACTGCGGCTACACACAAAGCCAATATGCAATAAAAATTGTGCAAACCTGTGATACCATGCCCGTGGGGCCTGTTTAAGACCATAAAGCGATTTCCGGAGACGGCATACATGAGTGGGAGCAGAGGGATCCACAAAACCAGGAGGCTGATGCATATAGACTGTCTCCTTGAGAGCACCATGCAAGAATGCATTTTTGACATCCAACTGATGAATGGGCCAATGTTTCCCCATAGCAATACTGAGAACACAGATTTAATAGTGGCGGAGTTTGACAACGGGACTAAAAGTTTCATCACAGTCCCCACCCTGTTGAGACTTGCCATTAGCAACAAGACGAGCTTTGTAGCGCTCAAGATCACCTGTATCCCTGTATTTATGACGAAACAACCACAAGCAACGAATAATATTCACCCCCTCCGGTTTGGGAACAAGATCCCAAGTATGCTGTTTAGTAAGAGCATTAAATTCCTCATGCATGGCAGCATTCCAATTCGGGTCAAGCAAAGCTAGCTTGGGACTCTTAGGTAGAGGAGAAATAGAGTGAGTAGAGAGATTGAAGTGAACCTTGGGTTTAAAAACACCAAGCTGGGCTCGTGTCACCATAGAATGAGTGGGCTGAGGGGCTGGAGGCCTGTGAGAGATGGAAGTATGAGGCGGACTGGTAGGTTGGGCAGCATGGGCCTCGTGCTGGGCCAGAGACAGCGCATTAGGAGGTGAGTCTATAGTTGGGCGCATATAAGGACTGGGCGCATGAGAGTGGGAAATGGGAGCTGTAGGCTGCGGCCCATTAGGAGATGTGGGTGGTCCGTGTGTGGGAGGAGTAGGGGGGAATGGATTATCTGGTGGATTGTGGGCTGGAGATTCATGGGCCATGTGATGGGAAGGAGGGGAAGGGTGCAGGAGAGGAAAAAGAGATGGACTAATATCAGAATCCAAGAAGGCATAATCTTGGGAGGTGAATGTTTGTATTTGAGTAAAGGGGAAGATATTTTCCTCGAAAGTGACATGGCGTGAAATAATCAGCTTGTGAGAAGATAAATCAAGACACAAGTATCCCCGATGATTAGAAGGGAAACCCACAAATAAACACGGACGAGAACGAGGGGCTAATTTATGTGGAGCAGTGGAGGAGAGATTAGGATAGCAAAGACACCCAAATGTACGAAGATGATCATAGGAAGGAATTCGGCGAAATAGAATTTCAGTGGGGGTCCGATTTTGAAGAGTGCGAGTGGGCAAGATGTTGACTAGATGAGACACCATAGTTAAGGCATAGACCCAATAAGAAGGAGGAAGAGATGCATGAAGAAGTAAGGTACGAACCATGTTATTGATAGTACGAATAATGCGCTCAGCCTTACACCATTGGTTTCACCATCAAGAACTGCAGCAGCACAAATGTTCAGCTGCTTCCAAAAGCGTCATTCTACCGATGTAGTCCTTATGTTCTTGACTGCCGGAGTTGTCGTAAATGGCCGCCGTTGGGCGACGTCCATCATTGGCCTCAAAAGTTGAAACTTTTTGTAGGGTTAAACATAAAGATAAACCTTGAATTGAAAGGATAGAAATAACTAGTGAAGGCGATAAACATAAACCCACTCTAGTAATTCAAGATAGGGTCATTACGGCGGAGGAAGAGGAAGATGATGGTTATGTAATTACGGGGAACTAGATTTTTCAGAATTAATTGTGTTTTTTCTTGAAAATGTCACTAATACTTTTTTATCATATTTGAATCAAAAATTGACTACTCCTATTAGAATTTTTTTATAAATTTTATTTTGTTATTCTAGTCTCTAGAATTAAGCTTCTATGGCGAATTCTAATATACTTTTACTCATTTGATATCCACTTTTGTAGCAATTTTTTCTTCTTGTTATTACTTATGGATGGATATACGTTTTCTACATCGTGTGCTCTTCATCTTTTGTTTCCTTTTCTTTTCCGCATATAATAAAATTAATTTAAGTGCAAATCGATAATACATTCAAATTAGAGCTTATCATGGGTCGAGTCGGGCCAAGAACTCTACTCTCTTTTTTTTTGCAAAAAAATGTGTGTTTTCGAGGCCAATGTCAAGACAGACCAATGTTTTAACTTCAAAAAATTATTTTTAAGTTACTCAAACCCATTATTTTCTCCCAAAAAACTTGCCCAAACTTGGACATTTTTGCAAGTAAATCGTGCCCACCTTGATCACCTCTAATTCAGACACAGTAGTAAAGATGTTATTGCATAGCAATTGATTAGGTTGTTTGTTAGAAAATTTCTATATTATATTTTTGGAAAATTTGTCAGAAAAATCCTTCTAAAATTAAAAATTTGTGATAAACAACCTTATAAAAAAATTTGTTACAAAAATCTTAAACATTTTGTTGAAAGATTAAACCTTAGGTCATTTTCCATTGTGACCATGACATTTCCGACATTGACCAACTATTGTCATTATTGACACACTCGATTGTTATATACACTCCCTTTTTCATCCAAGATAATATATTGCATAAGTGAAGCTTCAAAAGACCCCACTTAGGCTCCATCGTTATTCTCTGTAGTAAAAACATCGAGTATTGATACTCCATCCGATTTTTAATGTTTTGTGCATTTACTGTTTGGGTAAAAACTAGGAATAATATATTATAATATAATGTAAGTGGAGTCAAAAAGTCAAAATTAATTGGAGAAATAATGTATAAAGCACTAGTGGAAAAAAACGCAAGGGCTGCGATGCAAGGGCTGCGGTTTATTGCAAAACGCAGCCCTTAATAGTGAAGGGATGCGGTCTATGTTAAAACCGCAGGCCTTAGTTCTTTTTCACTTACACGCGAAAGTTTCCCGCAAATACTATTATACTCACCAAAACCCAACTTTTCCCCCTCTCTCTCTCCCCAGTCCCCGATTTTCCCTCTCTCACGGTCTCACCTCATCAAACCCGCATCCCCCTCTCTCTCTTCGCATCTCTGCTCACCCTCCGCCGCCGTTCTCTCGCCGGAGCTTCTCTCACGTGTTGTTGCGTGCTTCCGTCACTCCTTTTGTTCGCGAAGATCCAAGCTCGAAAATCGCGTCTTCAATGGCGTCGAATTTCTAGGGTTTTCCGAAAACGATCGGAAATTGCAGTAAACGACACTGAGAAGAGATAGAAAGAGATCAATCGATTATGCAATCTCGACCCTTTCGGGAAGGTTTAACATCGAAGCAGCAACAACGAGTACTTCATCATCATCTTCACCACCATCAAGAGAGAAAATAGTATTTCAAGAACAAGTTCAAATTCATCTCTTTCAAGTAAGTCAGTTTTCGAGCATAATCTTTCATCAATTCTTAACAATCCACACTCTTCTCGATCTAGGATGCTTCTTCATGGCTTGGATGGTGGTCTTCTTCAACCTCGGTACCTTTGCCTGAATTTTCCCCAATTAATACGTCGAAACCTGAATTAGATGCTAATAAATCTGATTTTCAACCGTATTTGTCTTCCGTCACGTGCTGGTTATGAAGAGGATATTGGAGTTCTGGTTATGAAGAACGTCGCATTCAATCTTATAGGTTGCAGCTTGAGCAGCGTCTTCAATCTGTACATTTCTTTCCTCTCTCCTCTCAATTTGTGTTTTTCTCTTTAATTTTGAATTTCTGCTTCTTGATTGTGGCTGATTTTTTTGGAAATTGAAGGTTATTCAAGTAGATTGTATGGCTGTATTGTATCTTGAGTTTTAATTTTAGTCAATTTAATCTGATTCTATACTAGGGTTTTTGTTTGATTTTCAATGGAAGATTGAATTAGGATTTCTGACTGAAATTTGGGTAATCTGACCTTAGTGAATACCTAATAAACCTAAACAAAAACCCGCATCCCCCTCTCTCTCTTCGCATCTCATTCCTTGCGTGCGATTTTCCAGTAGTAGCTATCAATTGCCATATGCTTCTCAAGTAATTTTCTCTCTCCTACTATCAGATCTTCTATATTTATCAATTTGTGTGTATATGTGAATTCATTTGAATATATGGATTTACGATTTGCACAATCTTTAGATTTATGATGCGAATTAAGCTTTATATTCTTCGAATTAGGTTACTCTTATCGAATATTCCGCGCAATGATGCCTTGTTAAACTTGAATCTGAGGATCAAAAATCGAAATTAATATAATCATTTCGTTTTGCGATTTGAAACTAGACATGTTAACTTGATAATTTATGGAGATTTCAACTTTTCATCATCTTGCAAGATTCTTATCCGATTGGAAATTTGATGTGTTTGTATATGCTTCACGTCGAAAATCTTTCTTGTGTGGTTTGTCTTGTTGATGTATTATCTCCTCTTATCCTGATGTTTTGACCATTAGTATCTTTAATTACCTATCATTAAAAATTATAAAATGTTGATATTTGGAAACTACACATTACCTCTAACAAATCTCACAAGATAATGTTTGTTCTTACATATCAAGATGAATTCAGGGTCAAAGTTCAAAGCAAATGAGGCAAACAATAAAGGACAAAAGGAGTATTATTCACATGCTCAACTAATGATCCTGCATATGATTCTTTATTTTATTTTATTTTGGAATTTTGCAGCTTCAATACAGCTTGCTCATGAGCACGATGAACTTTTCTTTGCTTCAAGTGCTTTGGCAGGTTTGTGTAGTTCATTTATTATGATGGAAATAATGGTGCAAAATAGGATGACAAACTACTTACTTGACGATACTGATGATTGACTCTGATGATTATACAGGTTGTATTCTTTGCATGGCATGTATATTGTGCGTGCTTCAATATAAGAACTGATGAATGGGAAATTTTTCCACTTGAAAGAATTAAAGGTTAAGAAGCCAAATGCTGGCTGTTTGCAAGTATCGTGGTTGTTTGTCATGTCATTTGGGTAGGGGAGTAGCATGTAATAAATAATTTATCATAGGCATAACAACATAGAAACCAAAGTTGTTGATTTTGTATTCATGCTAAAATTAAAGATCAGAAAAACTTGTTAGGAATTCAGTGGAAAGCTGACCTTTAACATGCAAGAGATTGGGTAGTCAGACTAGCAAACAAGTTTTGTATTTTGCTGAAATTGTCTCGCCTTCTTTCTCTATGGATGATTTAGAGCATAATTTGCATGTTAATTTGTATGTAGATAAATTGGAGAAGATACCCAGAGTTCCATGTCATTGTTCAGACTTCACCAGGTAATTTACCCATTCTAGGCTTCTTGTTCTATTCTGAATCTTTTTTTCCCTTTTATTGTTTTATTCTAGCTAGTCATCATACATAAAATTCTTTGTAACTTCATTATTATAATTACGTGATCGGAATCAACCTTCATCAGATATGACGTTTAGAAATCCATATAATAAGGGAATTTATTGCAACTTGAAGGATTTCTTGCTGACATGAGATAGATGGTTCATTACTCTAACACTTTGGTAAGCTCCATTATGTACTGAGCTCATAGTTTTGATTGTGCATATAACAGACGCAAAGTCTCAACTCTCAAACTCTGTGCAGTTACTTGTTTCGAGGCTTTAACTCTTGCGCATTCTAGAAGGGAGTATAGGTCCCTATAATACTGCGGCCAATTAGTTCTCCGCATTCTTTTATTACTGATAAAATAACTGGTCAATTGTAGATGCTTTTATCTGTATGACGTAATGTAGCTGGTCAATTGTAGATGCTTTTATCTGTATGACGTAATGTAGCTGGTCAATTGTAGATGCTTTTATCTGTATGACGTAATGTAGCTGGTCAATTGTAGATGCTTTTATCTGTATGACGTAATGTTCTACATTTAGTGTCAGCAATCCATCTCTTAGTTTATTTCCTTCTTCTGGTATTTCTGAAATTTTGATTACATCCTTAAACGGCTGTAACGATGATCTCATAAGTTCTCGTTAGAATTTGTAGCAAGTGTTTTTCGTGTTTTTTAGGTTGAATATATTATGACCAGATGTGTGATCGCAGGATATTTTTTCAACCCATTTCTCATATAAATGCATTGCATTTTCACTACTTGGTTGTGTCTTTTTTCATTTGTTTAGATGCACTTCATTACCGAATCTCCTTGTACTCATCTCTTTTATTTCTCCTTATTCCGATTTTGTAGAGTACTCGGAAGTAACAATCGCCTTAAAATGTGGGATTTAATCTATGATGAGCCGTTTATTTTATTTTCTTACGTTTTTTTCCCCGCTACAACTTATATAATTTCATCCCATGGTTGAAATATTGTAATAAAGGCTGAGTGAACCTACTACCTTGCTTGAAAGAGGGTCAAAACTTTTGATCTGCAGAAAGGTTAAGAATTTTGGATAAGAATTGTAAGTTATCCTTGCTTTGAATAAAGATAGCCTGAAGATTCTCATGCTAGGAAACCTGATTGGTTTTGGTACTATTACTGCATGAGATTGTTTATGTTCAATAAGTCTCATTGAGTTCCCAATTATCTTATCATGATTGTATTGTAATGTACACACTCCGTGCAGAAATAAATGTTATATGGCCATAGTAGTACCCTTTAAGCTGAACAGAAAATAACTTGAACAATTGTCCATAAACATAAGTAATAAGGCACTATAATGTGCATCAGCAGGTGCAAGACACCTTGTTTCGGTAAATGAACATTGCATAAGTAGTAAAGCATGGACACGTAAACATATGAGTATTTAGTAAGGGGTCTAAGGAATAGGATCGGTGAGCATCTATAAGATATCAAAAACATACTTTTTAATCCCTGGGACCGATATTATAGAATACAATTTAGGTTAATTAGATATTAATCCTTGTCTAGACTATATTAGCTTATTCGATTCTCAATGCGAGTTTATACATTGATTTATATTGCCGATATGTTGATAATGGATATATCTTTCTTACGTGGAAAGTTCATTTGTTAATAGCATGATACATGGTTATAATGCTTTTCGAAGTTGCGATGCGAGTATACCATGGCTAATATTATTATTGGAGATGGTGTGAAGAAACCAAAGGGAGACAAAGTTAGAATTCTTTTTCCGATTATGTTTTAGAAATTAGAACCCTTTTATCCGAAGTTGATTGTTCGAGGATGAACCTTATTTATCCCCCTTTTCCCCTTAGTTGAAGATGATTGTTCGAGGAATTAGTATGGGCATTGTAGCCCCTTTGGGATCATGGTGCTGGTTTTATTGAATTGTTTTGACCTTGATTGTTTGCTTCATGCATAAAGTTGGTGAATATTAGTTAGTTATTGATTTTTGTGGGATTTCTTGGCCTAATATGCATCAAAGTGGTTATTTTAGGACTTTAATTGCTTGATCCATGGATAATGAAGTGGTTATAGCTTGATATTTGTGTGATTTATTGGCCTAATAAGCAATTAAGTGAATGTTTTCATGGGTTTTTTGTCCATTGATTCATGCAAAAACATGGTGGTATAATGTAATTGTATGCATTTAGTGTCATCAAATATAATTTGACAAACTATTATAATCATCTAAGTTTGTTGATTCATTTTTAACTACATTTGGGATAAGAAGAGAACATTTTAGGCTATTTTCGACCATTATGAACCTTTTAACACATTTAGGATCATATAATGTAATATGGCCATATATTTGGCAATAATAATTAGTTTACAAACAATTAGGCTTATATAACATCATTTATTTGTTTCTAAGTACATTTTGAGTAATTAAAGGCCGTTTTAGGACATTTTCGATTATATAGGAAAAATTTTACGCATTTAGGGTCATGTAATATAATTTGATTATACATTTGATAATAATAGTTAGTTTACAAACTATTAGAGTCATTTAACTTTATTTTTTATTATTTATTATTTATGATTAGGTTTACTTGCTTTGGATGTATGTTAGGATCATATAATGTATGTATGGTAGTTGAACTTAGATGTAATCATTTTATACCAAAAAATCAATATAAGAATCACTAAAAGAAAATCTTGACTAGTAATAATTTGGTGGTTGTTCTTTGTCAATGGTGAGAATCATGTTATAGCCTTAAAGGTCCTAATAGCTACTTTGGTGGTGGATAAAGAGGATAATCTAAGGATGCCAGTTCCTCTTGCTCCATATCCTACACCTCCAGTACCTTTCACTCCACCACCCCGCGTAACCCCACCCCACCCCGGGCCCCTGCTACCCCCCCGTCGCCCCCTGCTACACCCCTAAGACACCCCAAGACCCCCTGCTTCCCCTCCCCCCGCCCCCACCCCCCGGCCAAGACTCCCCGCCAAGACCCCCCCTCTGCCCCCCCCCCGCAACCCCCGCTAGAACCCCACCCCACCCGGCGCCCCCGCTACCCCCCGTCGCCCCCTGCTACACCCCTAGCACACCCCAGACCCCCCAGCTTCCCCTCCCCCCGCCCCCACCCCCCGCCACGACCTCCCGCCAGACCCCCGCGCCCCGGCCCTGCAACCCCCCGCTAGAACCCCACCCCCACCCCGGCCCCCTGCCGCCCCCGCTTGCCCCCTTTACACCCCTAGCACAGCCCAAAGATCCCCTCGCTTCCCCTCCTCCTCCGCCCCCCACCCCCGCCAAGACCTCCCCGCCAAGACCCGCTAGCCCCCCCACCCCGCCCCGCCCCCTGCTACCCCCGCCGCCCGCTACACCCCCGTGCCCGCCCCCCCCGCCAAAGACCCCCCGCCGCCCAACCCTTGACCCCCTCGCTAGCCATTTGTTGTTGTATTGTAAGTCGCCATGTACTTACAACATCAACAAATTGAAAGTTGTTCTTGTGGAGTGGGTCTGTCCAGCTTCTGCTTTGTAGTACTTGCATAGATATAGTTTCAACTCCAAATTATAGCGGTTTTGGTTTTATTTGCCAGGTTCTATCATCTCTAGAAAAGTTGCTTTTGAGGGATTCGGATGCTGATCTTGGTGGAGTTGTTGTAATGTCTTCATGGCTGTTCTTTGGTTGGTTATTTTTTGATAGTTGTGATCCTGCTCATATATTGCAATTCGAACATTCGATGGCAGCCTCGAACTAATGTAATTTAGTTATTATTTTCTTTATATTCGTGTAAAAAACATAATTTGTAATGAAAAATGATACTTATATATATATATAAACTGTTTGGGAACATTAAGGACAAAAAAATCCAAAAAAAAAAAAAAAAATTTTTTTTTTATTTTTTTGGGTCACAAGGGTCGGTTTTTGTAAAAACCGCAGCCCTTAGTGGGTTAAGGGCTGCGGTTAAGGGCTAAAACCGCGGCCCTTAACTCACCAAGGGTTGCGGTTTTGGCCCTTAACCGCAGCCCTTAACCCACTAAGGGCTGCGGTTTTTCTCGACCGCAGCCCTTAACGCGCTAAGGGCTGCGGGTTAAAACCGCAGCCCTTCCTAAATGTCAAGGGTTGCTAGTCTAATGGCTGCGGTCAAAAAACGCAGCCCTTGGGCCCTTTTTGACCGCAGCCCTTGGGCTTTTTTCCTCTAGTGAAGGGGGGAAAGTAATAAAAAGTGGAGTTAAAAAGCACGGAGGAAAAACTAACAAATATTAACTTCCCTTTCTTTTCTATCTATCTTTCTCTTTATTCTTGGTCTACTTGCAAAATAATGGTGTTGTAATTCTCTTAAGATAGAAGATATAATATTTAAATTGCTTAATAATATAAAATAGCCTAGGGCCTCAAAAAAGCTTGGAACGGCCCTAATGATTTGTAAAGTTAGTGTCGAATTAGATTCAATTATTGTACAAGACAAACTAGGATCTAGTTCGGTTGTTTTCCTTTTACTTACCTTAAAAAAAATTTAAGAAAATGAAGACAATATAATATGGTCACCAATCTAATAGAATGATGTAATTCTCTTAAGATAGAAGATAAGGCACATAAAAGTAGAGAGAACTCGCAGAAGTGATAAGATCCCCACCTTCAAACACTTTCCTTAGTAAGATTCAATCTCTAGACCTGTAGAACTCAACGACCTAAGCAAAAGAAACACAGGAATACAACTAGTTATATTATGCGCGTAAAATGAATGGCTAGATACGAAGCATATATTAGATGTCCCTTAAATATGTTTAAAAACATCATAAATAGTCAACAAAATAGTTCATCTTAAAGTCCTACATGATGCAAATACTCCATAAAGACAAGAGCAACATGCTAGCATAAAGCTTAAAATTATTCTTCCAACAGAAAAATATAGTTCTTCAAACAGCACAACACCTCATCTCCCCTCCCTGCAACAACCACAGCCCTCCATTGCCATTAAAGTTATACTACAAATAGTCAAAAATTGCATAAGAACAAAGGACAAGATATTATGATATAGCCAATACAAATAACTAGAGTACGTACCTTCTATGTTTCCAAAGCAACAAAGCGAATGATTACACAAGTCTAACTCCCCTTCGGAATATTTTCATCAACGAAACCAGCTTCTTGCAAGAATTGAGGTTCTGATTAACGTTGACTAATTTCTTTGTTGGAGTCGAAGATGCATATTTTGAGTCTATCTTCTGAAACGATGAAGTGTGAAATAATTGCCGAGTAGGAACGGAAGGCTGTTGAGACTTTGAACGTTTGATTTATCCAAGTTGATGACAACATATGAAAAGCACATTGATGAAATTAGTAACTTTTGCAAATCAGATGAAATTGACGCAAAAGTTTATAAAAAATGGTACAATAACAATAAAGATAGGATAATCTATGTCACAATAACATTAGGCATATCAAATTAAAAAGGTAACATAACAATGTGCTCACAAAAAAACCTATGTGAATACACATTAACCATTATGATCATTACTCTACAGCGACTAGTACAAATCTAAAAAGTCAAGATTACTAGGAGAAAAAAAATGAGAGAAAGCACTAAAATCAATAGGGAACAAAGGGTTGATGTCATGGGCAATTCCTAATGTAGATAGTTGTTACATTTAAAATTTAATAAGTATAGATAGGGGTAATATGATAATTTACATATTTAAGTCATTTTAACAGTATTACTAGACCTGGGCATGGGCCGGGCCGGCCTGTTCACGGGCTCGGCCCGCGGCTTGGGGAAATGGCGGGCGGGCGGGCCCCGAGCCCGTGAGTGGCGGGCCGGGCTTGAAATTTCCAGAATTTGTCCACGGCCCGGCCCAGCCCACGAGCCCGTGGGCTCGTGCCTCATGCGGGCCCTGGCCCGTGTTTTATGTTGTTTTTTGTATTTTTGACGCTTTTAGGCTAAAAAACAAAAGAAAGGATCGTTCGCCCGCGGCTCGTGCCGTGCGGCTCAGAAATAAAATTTCTTGATGCCAGTGACGGCCCACGTAGCGGACAACGGGCCGGGCCGGGCCTGAACGGGCTCGTGCCGGGCCGGGCCGGCCCGCGTGCTGGCCCGGCCCATGCCCACCTCTAAGCATTAGTAGACTTTACATGACAGATGTACTAAATTTGTCGGGCAATAGCTGTGCCTGATGTGAACATGGCAATGAAAGTTTATCTCTTCCCTTTCTTCCACTCTCAATTGCAGAGAAAGTACTGCTAACAAGCTTCAGATTTTTTTCTAGTTTCAATTTTAAAATCTTGTACTGGTAATCGCAAAGCTTCATATTCCACCTTTACAAAATTGGCACAAAATCCAATTCAACCCAACAGATCTAGTTGATCTTTCTCACACAAAAGATTACAATTTTCAGTAAAATCTTAGAACCCCATATAAAATAGATGCACACAAGCAAAAGCAAATTAAAAAAGGCCTTCTGCTAGCAAATTTGCTTCAATATGTCTCAGAAATGAGTCTCAGATCATGATCTCGACACTCCAATATTCCCTGTTTTACGCTCCCCTCTCTGTACTGAGCACACGGATTCTTTTTTTTTCTCACTCTGCTTCGTCTAGTTACTTACGGAGTATTTAACATCCATTTATTATTCTTTTTCATTTCCTTTTTTATTTTGCTGGTACTGTTTCAGATATTTACATGATTGCCATTATCTATATGAATTTGGCTTAACAACTATCTGCATTAGGAATTGCCCGTCATGTCATGGACATAGAGGATTAACATAAATAAATTTAGATGTATAAAACTGCAAAAGAAAGTTTAGAAGTCTGTTTCGGATACCCCAAACAGAAAAGTGCAAGGATTATTTCAGGAGGAAAATATCCTTATAGTTTTGTTCTTTCACACATTGTCATAGGAAGAAATGGAATAACTAATAACAATAAAATTAATGATACTCATCAGAACCAAAAAAAGGCAGGTAATCTACGAACTTTACAGAAACCAAGGCTTTCAGAAGTTAATTTGCAGTTAAACTAAGAAATGAAAATTAAGTCCATGAATCTCACCTGCTTGTAAAACACTTTATCAAGTTCCGGTGGAGTACAAATCTTAGAAACCTTCGACTTGAATGATGAGCTGTTTGATCTGCAAAGCCAAAAGGGCTAATAGCATCAATTACATAACTTACCAACACAATATAATTACAGAGACGTGCAATCTCAATACCTGTATACATAATAATCAGGATTAAACTTTGCATCAAAGCCTGCACTTTGTAAGAGGATAGCAATTTCAAAACCTGCATTTTTATGCTGCAAGATACAGGAAGAATCATTTCAGGACACAAGTCACAATACTACATAAACAAAGTAACATACACATTACACAGAAATACAGTGCACTTGGATTGGCATAAAAACTGAGGTACAATTATAATACTGTACATTAAAATGTAAGGAGCACAAGTAACGAGTCATACAAGTCCTTTCTCCTTGGAGCGAGCATATGGAGTAAGCTGATTGCCAATCTTATCATATATATCAAGCAATATCAGAGTCTCCTCCATTTCTCTGGAATCGTCACGGTTCATAGCCGACAATGGGTACTTAGGTTTCAGGAAATGACGTAACTCCTTGAAGCTGTTGAAGACAATAACATCTTCTCCTTCAGATATGCATAAAGGCATCAACTTTTCGCCAGCCGCGAGCAGCAGAGCACCCACCTCAACCATTTTGCCATCCTTTGCATAATTGAAGAATTCATCCTTCATTTTCCCTGTGTTCAGTGCAAGCAATGTTATAACCTCAAGCCGATCAGCCTGCAAAAGGATTAGAGCAAGTTAATCAAGATAAAAAATTTATGTGAGATGCACAAGGAACAATTTTCCTCTTTTTCTCGACAATATGTAAAATACACTATAATGGTTATACCAGCTTCTTGACAAGGGAGATATAATTTTCTCAACCTTAAACTCATGAACAGACTCAATCAAAACTTGATAGTTTGGTGTTCATTCAGTAACGTTTTTTGTTTTCCGTTTTCAGGTTTTTTTTTTTTTTGAAAACTTGATAAAAGTCGGCTTTCAAAATCAATATGTTTTTAATAAGTTAAATTAATTTTTAATTCATTATATGACATATATCATATACTTCCTCTGTTTATTTATTTCTTTATTTTTTACTATTTTGGCAACTTTTAAATCAGATGATACATTTGATAATTTGGCATTTCCTTCTCTCTATCTCTCTATTACTCACATGGGAGTCCGCTTTTCTTCTCTATATCTCTCTTCTCTCAAAAAAATGCCTAGGAGTCCGCTCTCGGAAAAATGTATCATAGAAAAAAAACGGAGTAACATTAAATTTAGAAAAACCAAAATGTTGAAAACCACAATGTTATCGAACGGGCCCTAAAAAAAACGAGCTAGGTTTGTATGCAAAAGGTGCCTAGATTAAACAAATACATATTCGTCTCGTACAGGTTCGCAGACAGCCAAGAGATCACGTTCGATATCACAACGATTTTCAATTTAGTTATGGGTTTTTCTAAAGATTACTCTGGCGGTGCCATGCCGTGCTTCTTGCCAAGCCCGCGTGCCTGATGAGATGGCCCACGGCCCAGCCCACTGGCAATGTGCCCCTGCCGTGCCGTGCCGCAACTTTCAAAAGATCGGCCCAGGCAAAGTGCCTGTCCCACGCGTTTATCTTGCCGTGCCGTGCTTGCGTGTCTAAGCTAAATTTTTGAAAAATTTGATGTGCTTTTGTCGTGCCTAACGTGCTAGGGCGTGCCGTGCTGTGTTTTGAAATTTGGAAGTGTGGCCCAAGCCCGGCCCATAGCCTGGCACGCACAGTAACGTGTCGTGCCGTGCCTACTTCATGCTCGCGCCGTGCCTTGCTTTTTTCGTGCCGGCCCAGTGCCATCTTTTAGGTTTTTCTATACAATACCCCTAAGGCATTACATGGTATCCCATGGGTCCAATTAGTAACCACATAGACATTAAAGATTCCGTTAGTTTTTTGTATAAGCCAAACAAATTTCTTTTCCTAAACCACCATTAACACCTCCTTAAACTACCACAACCACCATATTTAAACTCAAAACTAACACTTAGAAAAATCAAATCTTAAACCCACCTAATTTACGACATTCACCTCTAAAGCAGTTGGGTTTTCTTACTGGCAATAGGTGGTTTTCAAGAGTGTGAGATCTCATAAAGAAAACAAGTTTGTATAAGTAGGCATACACTTGAGACGAGTTCTATTCTAGTTAGTAATAATCATATCATATAAGAGTAACTCAACTTACATGAAATTAAGTCGGAGAATATTAACTATAACTAAAAAAATAAGAATTAATAAGCACCAGCACCAGCACCAGCACAAGCACAAGCACAAGCACAAGCACAAGCACAAGCACAAGCACAAGCACAAGCACAAGCACAAGCACAAGCAACACCAACACCAACACCAACACCAACACCAACACCTACACCTACAAGTACAAGTACAAGTACAATGCGGAGATTCCATCACTAAGTGGCAGTTTTGCAACGGCTTTCAAAGTCACTAAACTTGAAATTTATCGTTTTGCCGCAATGTTTTATTAAATCGACACAATTTCGTCCGATTCGACTGTTACTATTAGAAATTCGCTCGCATCCCACAATATTTTACAAGAATTGGTGATTTCCAACTAGGGTTTCTAAGTTTTCCATTAAAATTGACTTTATGTGGTTTCTTTCCGGTGTATGTTGGCAATATGAAGTTGAAAAGAAAACTAACAAAGTATCACCAAAAAAAAAAAAAACAAGAAAATGAGGAAAGAGAAAGCAAAGACAATGAAACAACAAAGAGAGAAGGCAAGCTGATTTTGAATATTATAGTTGTACGAATAAGGGTAGTCGTATGATGTAAACTAAAAATCCAATTGCTTTTCCCACGTAGCCCTCTTCTATTTCTTCTCTTTCTCTCTTTTTTTTTCTTTTCTTTTCTTCTTTTGTTTTGCTTTGACTCATCTTAATTTTTCCTTTTTAATTTAGGTTTAGTGTTTAGAGTGATTGTAGTCTTACGGTACTACAAAGGTTAGTTTTACAAGGCGCAAGGCGCACTAGGGCACAAAGGGTCGTTGGAGCCTAGGTGCGGGCGCGCCCCTTTTGTAGGCTAGGCGCACCTTTTCTTTGTGGTCTTTAAGTTTTATGATAATATGCCTCTTAATGTCAACTGAAAAAGTAAAACATAAAATAATACGAAGTAGTACTATCCAGGTAAGAGCATGTTCAGCCCTAAGTCTTAAGACTAGGGATGACATCATCAAAATGGTCTTAAGACAAGACTTCTATAATTTACTCCATTTATCTCATTTTGTCTTAGCAAAGTCTTAAGTGGAGTCATGGTTTTTCAAGACTCAACTTAAGACTTGGACACTCACATGGGTGATGTCACTCTACAAATGGGTGATGTCATTTACATGTGTTAAGAAGTCTTAATCAAGTCTTGAGGGCTGAAGTGATAATTTTATACTTCCTCCGTTTCTTAATAAGTGCAACATAGAGAAAGTGGGGGAATACCAAGGAATGTAGAGAGAGAAAGTTGGGACCACAATAAAGTAGAGTAATTCAAGTGACGAAACAAAAAAGTTATGGTCCCCTCTTGCTTTTTGGTGGCATATTTGTAATAATATTGAACTTTTTATTACCATTTTGAGATTGGTTGCACTTATTATGACTATTCCAAATAAGGAAAGTGTTGCACTTATTAAGAAACGGAGGTAGTATACAACTGAGGAAGTCTTAAGTTAGTGAAAAGCTGATGTGGCATATGCTCTAAGACACATCAATTTGTAGATAATATGAAGTAGTACTATCCAGGTAAGACACATCAATTTGAAGAAATTTTGGCTTACTTTAGTGCTTTGACTCAAATTTTCTACTCCTCTTTGCCTCTTCACATAAGGCGCTATAGGCGCGCCTTGCGCCTCACCCCCAAGGCGCATAAAGCGCGCGCCTTTCTTAGGACTCTGGGCCTCACCTTAAAAAAGCCTTAACCCTTGGGCAATCCTGAGCTTTGCGCCTGAGGCGCGCTTTTTAAAACTTAGCTACAAAGTCATGAACAAGATAATTGTAAAATAATTAATTAAAATTACTGTGTAAATGTTTTTCAAATAAAAATTATTAGTAAAAACCATGTGAATAGAATTATTAAAAAATCATATTGGGCAATAGCGACTGAGTCCGACCGAAACCAAATTTTCGAAATATGTAATTAAATTATAGGATTTTAAGATTGGAACGGTAATGTTAATGGCTATGGGTGAGATAAGAAAAATTCAAATTACAGTTGTAAGAAAGGTTCAAATAAACATACCCTTACTTCATTGTTCTAACTATATAATCGATTCACGAATATAGCATTCATTAATATAATTAAAGATTAATATCAACTTAAAATTAGTTACTTTCTTATATAATAAATATAAGAAGATTGTTCTCTACATGTTATTGTCTAAGGACAAATCATATACTCCCTCCGTTCCATATTTTATTGTGCAATTTCTCCATTTAAAGTTTCGTATTAATTTGTGCATTGCACTTCTAGTTTGGGACATACTTTTACTATTTTTTAATAAGGTGGGTGGTGGGTCTACCACTTTTCCTTACTTTTTCTATTTTTCCTTACTTTTTCCACTTTCCCTTACTATTCCCCCTTTTCCACACACTCTCTCTCCAATCTATTTCTCTTTTTGACCCCACTCCCATTATAATACATTAATCCTAGTTTTCCCCTTAAATTGTAAAAGCACAAAATAATATAGAACGGAGGGAGTATGAAGTATTGTGTATCGCCCAAAGAAAAGGTTTGTTGATTTGTTCCATTACATTGTTAACGTCCTGTTTCTTTGCACGGAAATTTGCGGAACTAAACTGAATTAAGGTAAAAAAAATGTACATATATCTAAAAGTCTAAAACTAAACTAGACTGAGGTACTTGAAATTAAGTAAAGGGAAACAGGACCTAAATGGCCACAGAATAAAATGTGTACCGGAAAGTTTAACAGCGTTACTTTGGATCCATGAATTTGAACGGTTTATATGATTATCTATATACATGATAGTAGACTAGTAGTTGGATCTATTTTAGTTGGATAAATCATGGTTTAGATAATGTCTACTTTACATTCACCCCATGACCATACCTTTCTCACACCCTTAGCCTTTCTCCTTTCCCTCCTTGTACCTCGCTTTTCACTACAACTCTTTACTAAAAATTTAGTCCGCTACTCCTTATCCCTAAATTTTTGCAACATCACTTTTTTTAATTTTGTTAGGAGATGTGTATAGTGGGCGTATAATTTTATAATTTTGTTTTTTGAGATTACAAAAAAAGTAAAGAGGTGTTGTGTAGACCATGTTATTTAAATTAGTGCAGTAATATTGTAGAGATGGGCCTAAAAGAAAAAAAAAGCACCAAACATTTAGGGACAAAGGTAGGTTTTGTTGGTTATGACTAAAAGTTAGTGATGAACGAATTGGAACTCTATCATTGCATAAAGCTAAATCTTGACCCAACCTTTTTATTACAGTAACCCATTTATAATAATCCTAAAAAATATTAAATACATTTAAAGAGCTGAATACTTCCTCCATTTTTTTATTTTTTTATTTATGTTTTCTATTGTAAGAAGTTGCAAATTAAATATTAAACCTCTTTTTCTGCGCTATAATTTCTATCAATTTCTCAAACCGGTCCCTTTTTATTTACTTTCACTGATCTCCAAAAATTGCTTAAGAGTCCATAAATCCAGAGGTGTCACAATTTAAAAACCAGCGAAGTATATATATAAAATAATGTGTACTCCATAGAATAAGTTTAATACATTACTTATGATAAATCTGAAGAGTTTTGCAAACAATTATCACATATCTAGAAAATATAACTCAAGTCAATCTAAACCCAAACCCACTTAGTCCAGTTCACGTTAAGTAAATAGTTTAGACGAAGGGAGTATTCTTTTATTGTCTCACACACTTCTCACTACTCACACATCACACTCTTAACACGTACAAACTAAGTTCCTTCATACATGACCTCAAAAAGTATCTTCATTACTTAAATTCATCCAACTTTAACACAATTTTTACACTTCACCCATAAGACTCATTTGAAATTTTCAAAAACAATGCAATACACTTGGCTACCAAGCAATTATTTACATCTTTCTATTATTAGTTGCCAAAACCATCATCACTCACAAAGTTTCCAAAAGTTCCGATTTAAAATCTAGTTACTATTAAAAAACTGCAATTAAAGTGAATCCTCTAATTTATATACAATATATAAGATAAGATATAAAAATGTGGAGTCTCATTTGATTGGTCTCTATGAGCATATTGTTAATGTTCAATCGTTATAATTTTTACAAATTGCAATTGAAGATATTGATGGATTAAAAAAGCTTTGACAAACATGAAAAGTCATGGAAATGGAGGTAGATCAAATCACATCACATCACCACGCACATGGCTACTTATGTGGGTCTTGGGTATTTCAAGACTCAAATATTGCCAACTGCCAAAATCACAGATTATTATATCATCACACTAAGAACTTGTTCTCGTCAATTGATTTTTGCTTATCTGAAATTATGCGCTTATTTCTACTTAATTGAACTTATTTTTGCTAAACTATAATTATTTTTATTGATCTGAACTTATTTTAATGAAACTTATTAAAATAAGTTAAAAAGAACACGGCCTAAACAACAATCATTTTAAGGGAGGTATACCGAGTACGCCACAAAATATGATGTCATTTATTGTCTTATAACCTTGAACATGCTCTAACTCCCTTTAAAGCGAAACAAAATTCCAAGGCAGCAAGTGCAACTTCCCAGACAAGCACACAGCTCACATACCTAGAGCTCGACATGAACCGGCATAGCTAGGCACCGCACTAGTTGGGCTCCCGAAGACAAGCCCATTGCATGGGACACAATGGTAGCCTGGTAGGTCATGGGTCGTACATGGACAACATTATAGACAAACACGTCGGACAGGCTAGCCTATCGTCACACTCTATACACAAAAACCATAAATTACACCCTCTCTGTTTTTTTTTTTTTTAAACATCAAATAATTATTTCATGTCTCACAAAGAGAAACAGAGGAAGTAGGAATTAGAAGGCACGAGGCATGCGGGAGTTGCCCTAGCATGAAGCGTGAATTGAGTTGTGCATGATCCTTGTTTTTAAAAAAAATTGGCACGACACAATTTAATCGTTATCCGTTCTAGGCATGGCTCGCCATGGCACATAGGCCATACCCGAACGGCCATGCCCATCTCTAGGCACACGTATGTTTCGTCTGGTTGGTTACAATATATTTTTAATGCAAAAAGGTCCTCATAATAGAAAACACATATACAAAATCAGCTTTCCATTATTTGGTTCCATGTAACAATATAATTCGAAATTAAAGAAAATGAAAGGGGTAATGAGAAGGTTGGTGAGAGGAGTATGTACAAGTGATGTAAGGAGAATTGAAGAAAACAAGGCTTTTCTTGGAAAGGGAAAAACCTATCTTACATCATTATACTTTGCAAACCAAAGGTAAAATTAGAAAACATAGGAAAATCAATTTTGTGAGAAAATGTATTACAACCTAGTGAACAAAACCCGTTCTTTCTTTTGTAGCACAATATTAAAATGAATATTCTAGTAGTTATTTAGCTAACATGAGATTTGTGAAATGGAAGACTTTAATTTTAGGTTGACTAGAATTCACGCCAAATATGACATCAAGCCCCCACCCCTATCTGTACCGCCATCATCGCCACCCCCATCCCCAATTTACGAATAAATTCATATTGGTGCCATTTCCCTTATGGCACTCAAACATTATCCAAGTCAGTTGAGATTGCAAATCCCTTGTTATCTGAAAGAAAACTATCACGAATGATAACCTAATTATATAAGCAACTAACCTTTCTACAAAGTTCCACGATAAGCTTGCCAGCGCACCATGTTGTGGAACCCCAAAATGAGGTCAAATCATGATGCCTGCAAGAAAGAAATCAGATACAAACATACATATATTATTAAGTTAGACAACAAACAGGCAACAGGTAAGAATGAATTCGACAATGATCATACCGCAGTTGACGTAGTGCCACATTGAGTGGAAGCAGGTTCTTGTAGTTCAACAACTTCCAATCGCTTCTAACATCAGCTGAAAACCCCCTTTGAAGAAACATTGTCGGCAACTCCTTGAGAAAACTACCCGCAACTTGATGCATGACATCCCACCGGCCATCGGTGGACCCAAACCCAAAATCCGGACTAACAACCCCATTGGTTTCACCAGCAAGAACTGCAGCAGCACATTTTACAGCTGATTCCCAAATAATTGATAAACCGATGTCGGGCTTCTCTTTTTGAAGCCTCGGCGATTTGATCAACCTCAAGAATTCCTCTTTATTGTCTTCTTCCAAGGCCACTTTCATTTGAAATGACTCATCTGGCTGCTCCTCATACTCAAACTTCTTCCGATTCCAATCTTGGATCCTTGGCTGCAACAACATTAACAAACAACTAATTTCACTGCCATCATACATACATACATACATACATACATACATAGGAAACACACAAAAATAAAATCTAACCTTTCTCCCAGCCAACACAAAAAAAAATTTAAAATACAAATTAAAGAAAAATTGTCATTCATTAATTTGAAAAAGAAAAAAAAAAAACAAAACAAAACAAATCCCTCCTAAATTAATATAGAGTTGCTTAAAACTCACTCACACGATTCTCTACTCTCTCTCTCCCGTCACTAACCCTTTATTATTATTATTATTATTATTATTATTATTATTATTATATGTGTGTGAAAGATACGATTTTTAGATTTCAGGTTTTCAAAATTTTTAGTTTTACGAATTCTGGATTATTTTTTTCAAAAAAGTAAAATAAAAAAATCAACTAATTTTTAGTTATGATATTTTAGAAATTAATATTGAAATATTTATACTATTTTGACTAAAATCCCAAATAGCAAACAAACATATGTAAATGATAGATCAGACAAATGATTTCTGCAGATAAGGTGAGGGAAGAATGATTTAACCTTTTCCCCTCACCCTCCTCCCCTGATATCATCTCCTCGATTTCATTTATCCAAACAAATCCAATTTCAAAGTAGATAAAACCTAATTAAAACCCAATTTCAAAGTATATAAAACATAATATAATAAAAAAAATTAAAAATTTTGACCTGGACGACGAGATCGCGGACTGCCAGGGTTGTCAATGCCCGCCGTTCACCGTCCATCACTGCCCTTTATGGTTGTGACTTTTTTTTTTTTTTTTAGATAAGAGAAGAAAACCTAGGTCTGGCACCTTGGATAGGACCCGCCTACAGCATCCTTACCGATAATGGAAGAAAAGACAATATTAGAAGAGGAAAAACAATACACAAGCGAAGAAACCTCATGCCCATGATGGGCCATAAAATCAGCCGCTTGATTAGCTTCCCTAAAACAATGATCAATAGAGACGGCATGAAACTTCTGAATTTCCGCAGCCGAATCTTTAATCAAAGAATAAATTTCCCAAGGAATCTTCCAACATTGCCGGATTGAATTAATAACAACCAAGTTATCACCTTCAATGATTAAAGAAGAAATACCAAGAAACTTAGCTGCCCGAAGACCTTCCCGAAGCCCCCAAGCTTGGCCGTGAGAATAGAGCACCCAATAGAGAGAGACATTGAACCCGAAAGCTGCACAAAGACCCTCATGGTTACGAATAACAAACCCAAAAGAAGCCTTCCCATCAGACAATTTAGACCCATCAAAATTAAGCATAAACCACCCCTCCGGAGGGGCGGTCCACGCCACCTCCTTGACAACCCCTTCCGCATACGACCTCCGCGCAACCTTGGACCCAAACAACTCTTCAGAAGATTGAGAGCACTAACCCAATCCTTAAAGAAAACGAAATGGCTTTCACCGCACAAGCGGGGAGAGGAAGGACCATCCCGGAAAATAAATTTATTACGAGAAAACCAAATAAACCACCAAGCAACACAGCACTTCTCCACATCTTCCACTAATGAATAATGGAAAACATAAGAAATATTAATCAAAACATTATCCGAGAAAGGGCCAACAGGGAGGCAATTCCACCCCATATTCTCACGGAGCATGCGAAAAACATCTTGAGCAAACGGACATAGGAAAAACAAATGATTAGCATCTTCCGAATGATGATTACAAAAACAGCATTCTTGAGGAGTAAAGACATGGCTCCTTTGCAGCCTGTCTTTGGTAGGAAGACCATCCTGGCAGATTTTCCAAAGGAAATTTTTAATCTTAGGAGGAACACTAATCTTCCAAATCCAAGTAAAAGGATTAGGCGGAGGGGGGTGCAAAGCAATCCCCTGGACAAGGAGAGCACCAGACTTAACAGAATATTCCCATCCGGAGAAAGACCCCAGACCAACGAATTCGGGCCCTCTAGAGAAGGCAGAAAAATACTCAAAATAGCTTGAACAATATCAGCAGGCACCAGCGCCATAAGGCGAGATTTATCCCATTGGCGATGGTCATTTATAACATCAATAACTTTTAAGTGCCCAAACTCCATCACAGGATCACAAACAGCAGCGATCGGATAAGGAAAAACCCAATTATCATTCCAGAAAGAAACAGAGTCACCCCTATTAACAATCCAGCGGATACCTTGCTGAAAAATAGTCCGGAGGGACATAAGTTTTCTCCACTGCCAAGAACAATTAGATGACGGAGAATAATTAAACAATGAACTTCCACGTAGATATTTCTTGGAAACAAGATCAACCCAAAGATTAGAGGGATACTTAACAATCTTCCATAAAAGCTTCATTTGGAGAGCAGCATTGTTAACAGCAGCCTTCCGGAAGCCCAACCCCCCAAATCTTTTCGGGATACAAATACGATCCTACCCAACTAGATTGGGAGAGCGGGAGTCTGGAGCTTTATTCCAGAAAAAATTTCTATAAACTTTATCAAGCTCACCATGGATAGAAGAAGGGAGCAGAGAACTTTGCATTTGAAAATTAGCTTTAGAGGATAAATTGGCCTGAATCAAAACCGATCTTCCTGCTTAAGAAAGGGAATTAGCTTTCCATTTAGTCAATTGGGATTGGGAAGACTGAATAACTTGATGGAACGTGTTCTTAGTCACACGAGACTCAATAACGGGGCACCCCAAATAATTCCCAAAGGAGAAAGAATTAGACATCTGAAGCAAAGAAGCAAATCTACTAACATCTGTCGAACAAACATTCTGCGTACATTGGAACGAAGACTTATGAAAATTTACTAACTGCCCTGACATAGAGCAATACTTATCCAAAATTGACTTAATAATAACACAACTTTCCTCAGTGGCCTTTGCAAAGATCATAGTGTCATCCGCAAAAGTAAGGAAAGGAATTTTAACACCAGAACGACCTAACTTCACCCCCAAAAGTTTACTACCATTAATAGATTTATCATAAATTTGGCGCGCAAGAAGCTCAGCACAGAGAATAAACAAATAAGGAGATAGCGGATCACCTTGTCTAATTCCCCTAGAAGGAAAAAACCGATCTCCAGGGATACCATTAACTAAGACCGAGAAAGACACAGTTGAGACACACAGTTTAACCCAATGAATCCACTTCTGGTCAAACCCTAAGTGGTCTAACATTGTATAAACAAAATTCCATTCTAAACGATCATAAGCCTTTTCCATATCAAGTTTAATAGCTATCCACCCTACTTTACCAGATTTGTTCTTAAATGAGTGAAACACCTCATGAGCTAAAAGAATGTTGTCTTGAATTAATCGTTCCGGAACAAAAGCTCCTTGCAACGGATGAATAATCTTCCCAAGAACAACTTTTAAACGATTAGCTAGGACTTTTGCTATAATCTTATATATAGTGGAGCACAAACTAATAGGCCTAAAATGATTAGCTGCGGAAGGATTATCAATCTTAGGAATAAGAGTGATAAACGTATGATTAATTTCTGCCAACATGTGACCAGAATGGAAAAAAGCTTGCACCGCTTTGATAACAGAATTACCCACGAGTGTCCAGTATTTTTGAAAAAAGAAAGGGGGAAACCCATCAGGACCAGGGGATTTATCGGGGGCCAAATCAAAAAGAGCACTACGAACCTCATCTGCATTGACAGACTTACAAAGAAATAAATTTTCTTCATCCGAGATAATTGGAGATATTAAATCAAAATCAACATCCTCCCTAAATCCACAATCTGGATTAGTGACAAAACGATCCTTAAATTCTTCCGAAATACAGTCGGCAATTTGCAAAGGATTAGTGACAATAGCTTGATCTTTGGTTAAGAAAGAAGAAATACTTACACGGTTTTTACGAATAGTAGCACATGCATGGAAGTATTTTGAATTTGAATCACCTTTTGCGAAATTGGTAGCTCTAGCTCGTTGGGACCAGAATTTTTCTTGAAATTGGAAAAGGTTACGACGTTTGATAAGGAAACGTTCTTGTAAATTTTGCAAGTTTACATTAGATTGGTCTATAAATAAACGATTTTGAATATCTTCAAGCTTTTTGTCAACAATTGACAGTTGCCTAAATACATTACCAAACCTTGTTGTATTCCATACTTTAGCATTTGATTTAAGTAATTTACATTTGCGGACAAGCCTAAACATGAAGGAACCCTCAAATCTCGAGCACCAAGTTTTCTTAACCAGAATATCAAAATCTTTTCTTAGACACCACATTTTTTCGAATTTGAAAGGGTGAGCTTTTTGCGGTTGAGAAACTAAATAAGACACATGCACACTACAATGATCAGAAGTCGTAAAAATATTATGATGAACTTTAGCTAGAGGGAATTGATGGAGCCAATCCAAGCTAACTAAACACTTGTCTAATCTTTCTAAAATATTCCCCTCACCGCTTCTTTTTTTTCTCCAAGTGAAAGTTTGACCAGTGAAGGGAAGCTCAGAACAGTCACAAGTATTTTTAATCTCGTTCATACGAACAAATCTATGTAATGAAGTAGATGCCCCCCCTATTTTATCTGAATGAAAACTGATATCATTAAAATCTCCAAGAAGAATAAAAGGAGTACTAATAGCAACAACATATTCATAAACTTCCCCCCAAAAGTTAGACTTACTAGCATTATCAGCAGGAACATACAAAAAAATGGCAGCAAACACATAATCCAAAGACAAGAGCTTTATATTACAAACCAAGAAACGATCACTTCTATGGATTACATCAAGACTAAACGGATTACTAGTGCTATTTTTCCACATGACCCAAAGCCCACCCGATTTACCCATTGATGGCACACATTCTACATTAGAAAAACCACAACTTCGAATACAAGCAGACGAAGGAATTTTAGGAGTTTTTGTTTCACAAATCATCATTATATCAATGTGGTTTGTGGAACAATAACTCTTTATTTCTACACAAAGGTTTTTTCTTTGGCAACCACAAACATTCCAAAAAGCCATCGACATTTAAAAAAGACTTAGGGAGTGGAAAATACTTAGCTTTAAGCCTTATTTTTCTTCAGAGCAGAGGAGAATCCATCATCCTCCGGGCTGCTCTTCCTTCTTTTAGATGAGCTGGAATGAGAGGAGAGAGCCTTCTGATCCTCAGGTACCACCCCCATTGCTTCAATTCTCTTAACAACTGAGCTTCCCGAAGACAGAGAGTGAAAAGAGGACTCAGGCAATAACTCACCCGAAAGTGCGAAACATCCTCGCATCATCCATCAAAAAAGAATCATCCTCATCATCCGAAGGAATATGGATGAGATTAGCCATCTCACCACCTTCTTCCGGATACAAAGCCATGAAAGGATTAACAGAAAGTAAATCCTCAGGAAACCTTACCTGTAGAGGCACATGAACATCTACAAGAGCCAACTCAGGGGGGGAGGTAGCCTTAGGCAGACCCGCTCCATCCCCAACCTCAACACCAGTCACTAAACCAGCAGACAAGGGCTGAGAAGGGGCAACCACAGGAGAAATAGGCATTACAGAAAGCTCATCATCAGAACAAGACAACGAATCAACACAAGGTGAAGATGCAAGCAAAACAGACTTTCCTTTCCCTAAAATGTTAGGATTAGATTCACGTTTTTTAAACGGCAGTGATGAAGGATCCTGAATTTCAACACCCTTAGTTGCAAACTTACCAAAATTGCTGCTCTTCTTATCAAAGTCATCTTTAGAGCTGAAAGCCCCCATCTTTCTAATAAAAACTTTTGGCTTCACATGAACCACATTGGCTTCCTCAGCCGTGGTATCATGATTGTCTAGCCGTTTAGCTTTCATAATTAGGGACTCAGAAATTTGCTTTTGCTTAGGATTCTTTAGCAATCTGACATGAACCTCCTTTTGAGGAGAGCATAGCAATGCACAAACCTCAATACTATGATTTTCATCACCACAAAACGAACAGCCAGCAGAAAAATCTTCGTACCAAATCATAAAACCACAAATTCGACCACCAGACCTAACAATTTCAGCATACTCAGATAAAAGGTTAGTTATATCCACACGGATACAAGCACGAGCAAAGCGAATCTTATTCCTAAGCAAGGAATTCTGGTCAAGTTTCACCAAAGTGCCAATATCATTGGCAGCAAATAAATTAGCAACAGATTCATGATTTAACAACTCAGTTGGAAATCGAGGAATTCTAGCCCACAAATCAACCCACCTGATCTCCTCACAAAAAGGATCAAACTCTGGTTTCCAGGGTTGGATAACAAATAAAGCACCTTGAACATGCCAAGGTCTTTCACTCCAAACCAGAAAACAGTCATTAGGGTTAGAAAATCTAACCATAATCCAATTGTTGCCCATCTCGAGATATTCAATATCTCCCTTGACAAACTTCCAATCAGCTTTTGTTCGAGAAATGATAGTTCTATAATCAACAAAAGACCCCAAAATTTTACCAACCAAGCACACCTTAGATAATTCCTCAATGTCTTTCTGGACTTGAGGAATTTCATCTACATTCTGAAATTTGGGAAACTGAGGAGGGAAATCAGGGTCACAAGATGACCCCTCCCCCAACTGGACATTCCCACCAGCAGGAAAAGACACAAGAGGTACAGGAACATCACCAAATGAAGAAGTAACACAGCAAGTAGCATAATTTTTGGTAACTAAGGCTTCTTTAAAAGACTTATCAGAAGTCATATTAGGCAACACTTCACTAGGAAAGAAAGGCAGACTAAGAAGAGAGCACAAGAGACAGCATGAAAAAAGAAACTGAAAGGGGTACTTAGAAAAATTTACCTGAACAAACCTTATATAGTGGGAAGGAAAGAGACTAGAAAAAATCATCATCATCTTACCAATCCCAGTCTGATTAGAGAAACATATAATCGCATTAAATGCAATACTTCTCTTAATAACCAAAAGGACAAACACTTCGACACACAAAAGCCTCTGCAAACGCCAACACCCTAAAACCAGAACCACAATGAATGACCACACGCCAAATGAGAGAAAAGAAGTAATCCATAAAGGACAACTCCTCTGCAGCAGAAAACCGCTGCCAAAAACCCCTCTCAAAATTTCCCACAACTTGATTTTAAATTTAGACCCTAGAAACCACAGCAATTTAATTGAAAATGCCGCTGAAATTCGGCAAAAACTCACACTTACAGACTGATAAAAACCAAACCAACACTCTTTGAAGAGAAAATCATGAAAATTTTCCCCTTTTGAGGTCGTAGCCCTCACATAATTACCTAAAAGCCAAAAACTAGAGGAATGGCTATAATCCCCTGCACTACCACAAAGAATGATTAATAGATGAAGACACTCAAGTAGCTGAGGAATTCGAGCTGTTAAAGACCAGAAAAGAGTAACTAAATGCCAAAAAAATGGTTGGAATTGGATGATTTTGCGGGTTCTTCGAGCTGGGTTTCTAGGGTTATCAATTGGGGATTCTCTCTTTCTCTCTCAAGAGTTCTTTATGGTTGTGACTTTTTTTATGTGGAATCAGGGTTAAACCTTCAAAGGATAGAAATAGATTTGGAATATTGAAACCAAAAGAATTTTTTGTCAGGAGGGGCCTTTTAAAACATTTTGGTTGTGAGCAGAGACCCAAAAAAAAATTAATTGTGAACAGGGACCCAATTACACACTTTGTTGTTTAGGACCCATGGTCATATTCCGGCAATAAAGTCAATTTTCCGGTTGACTTCATCTAATCATCTTTTCCCCTCCTCAATCTCATGCGTGAGATACACCCTTTAACGTTCATTCTTTCCCCCTCAAATCCCCCCCCCCTCTCTTCAATTTCCTTCGAAAAGAAAATGGTGGCTCCATGGGAAACTCTGCCATCCTCGGACGCAATTTGAGTAATGATGTGAATGTGACTATTAAATTCGTTTTTTTTTCCCGAAGGAAATTGAAGAGAGCGAGGGGATTTGACGGAGAAGGAGAAGATGATGAAATCTGTGGTTGGGAATAAGAATTGAGGGAGAGGGAGAGGAGTTGCCATGGCAGAAAGAGGAGAGAGAAAGGGGTGAGATTAAGGAGGGGTTTTTATCTCACCCGTGAGATTAAGGAGGGGAAGAGGTGATTAGATGAACTAAACCGCCGGAAAGTTGACTTTATTGCCGGAATATGGCCAATGGGTCCTAAACAACAAACAAAGTGTGTTATTGGGTCTCTGTTCACAATTAATTTTTTTTTGGGCCCCTGCTCACAACCAAAATGTTTTAAAAGGTCCCTCTTGACAAAAAAATCCAAACCAAAATATAGCGAAGGTTTTTTTTATGCGGAATTAGGGTTAAACCTGGAAATGATAAGAATAGAGTTGAACATTGCGATGATGATCTCACGTGGTTTTGGCCAAGGAGTTACTTGCAAATCTCTAGGCAATAGGAATATGACACCGAAAAATAAAAAAATAAAAAAATAAAAAGGAAACTAACTACTCCATATTTAAAAAGGTGAAACAAAAAAACTGCCCAAGTAGAGAGTTTCTATAATCTTCATCTGACTTTTTATTTAAAAAATATCCCTTATTATATGAAAAAGAATAACTGCAACAACAACACTATAGGATACTACTCTGATCTTCTCCCTCTTCAGGTTCTTGTTCAACGCTTCAAACTAATACTAGATGTAATCATGGTGCTAATTAATTTAATTTTGATTATGATTTTGCACGCATATAGCGTGCATATAAGACTAGTTATGAAATTATTGAAACTTCCAAGCTACCCCGTACTAGGGATGCGTTCTTGCTCATAATTTTGTAAAAGAAAATGTTATATGCAGCCCTAAGGGGCTGCATTTAAGAAGCTTAAAAAAAGTATTAATTACATTAATCTTTGTGTAATTTTGTCATGAATTCCTAAATCTATACCGATTTAAGAAATGTATTTAATGCTTATATGCAACCCTAAGGGCTACATATAGCATTACCCTTTTGTTAAACATCGCCCACATTATAGGAAAACTGACAAAATTGCCCTTCAAAAGTTGCGGAAGGAAAAGAAATAGCCGAACGAAGAGAACCTTTTAGTAGAAACGGTTCTCACCATAAAGAACCGGTCCAATTCAAAATGGTGAAAACCGTTTTTATTGAACGTATAAATTATTATTTTTTCAAAAAAAGGCAAAACCATTCGATAAAAACGGTACACTGCGTTTAAATAATTTTTATTGAACGGTTAAAGTAAAAACTGATCGGAAAAAAGAGAACTGTTCGGTAGAAACAGTTCTCATTAAAGGAAACCGAACCAGTTAATTACAGCAATAACCATTTCTACTGAACGATTGAATGAGTTAGGGTGCGTTTGTTTCAACTTATTAAAGTTTTCTAGTGCTTATTCAAAAAATGATCAGATAAGAAAAATTCAGATCAAATCAGATCAAATAAGAAAATTTCAGATCAGATTAGAAAAATTATAGCTATAAAAATAATTATAATAAGAAAAATTCAGATCAGATCGGATTAGAAAAATTCAGATCAGATCAAAATATTTCAGACGAAACTACCACACCCTTAGTACCGTTTCTGTCGAACGGTATTCACAAGAAAATAAAAAGAATAATGAAAAAGAAGCTTTATTATGTGCAACATTAAGGCGTAAAGGGGAAATTGTTTTGCCAGTTGCATCAAGTGGAATCGCCTCTTTGTTGCTTCCACGTGGGAGAACTAGGCATTCTAGATTTGGCCTGCCGCTAAATGTCGATGAGAACTCAACATGTGATGGCATTAAGCCTGGATCGGACTTGACAGGACTACTTATGAAGACAAAGCTTATCATTTGGGATGAAGCTCCCATGATGCATAAATATTGCTTTGAAGCTCTTGATAGAAGCTTAAAGGATGTTATGCAATCAATAAATCCAGCAAATCGTCATATCCCATTTGGTGGTAAGGTGGTTGTGTTCGCTGGTGACTTAAGACAAATATTGTTTGTTGTTCCCTAAGGTAGCAGGCAAGATATTGTCTTTTCAGCAATCAATAGTTCTTATTTATGGGACTTTTGTCGTGTGCTTAGATTGACGCAAAACATGCGTCTCAGAATAGGACCCGGTAAGTCAAATCTGCAAGAAATTAAGGAGTTCTCTGAGTGGATTCTGAATATCGGAGACGGCAAAGTTGGTGAACCGAATGATGCTGAAGCCAATGTAGAAATTCCTCATGAAGAATTGATGTACGGAGGAGATGACCCTATTTCTGCAATAGTCGATAGCACATATCCTGATCAAGAAGATAACATCTGGGAAGCAAGTTATTTTCAAAAAAAAAAAACTATTCTTGCTCCAACTAATGAAATTGCTGACATGGTTAATGATCGTGTTTTGTCACGCTTACCAGGTGAAGAAAGAACGTACTTGAGTTCAGATGCAATTTCAATGGAGGAAGGGAATTTCGGAATACACGAGATGTACTCTACTGAATTTCTGAATACAATCAAGTGCGGTGGTTTGCCAAATCATAATATAACCTTGAAGGTAGGGGCACCCGTGATGTTACTACGGAATATTGATCAGACTTCTAGGCTTTGCAATGGTACTAGGTTAGTCGTTAAGCACCTTGGCAATCGAATTATTGAGGCAGTTGTTGTATCTGGTAGTAATGTTAGTGATAAAGTTTTTATTCCGCGGATGACACTTACCCCATCAGATGCAACAAAGTTCCCCATAAAATTTCAAAGAAGACAATTCCCATTGGCTGTTTGTTTTGCAATGACAATCAATAAAAGCCAAGGACAGTCCTTAGCGCACGTTGGCTTATATCTCCCCCGGCCAGTGTTCAGCCACAGACAATTGTATGTGGCTATTTCAAGAGTTACAAGCAAAAAGGGTTTGAAAATCTTAATCTGTGATAAAGATCGTGGCAACTCATCCGTTACAACCAATGTGGTCTATAAGGAAGTTTTTCAAAATGTTTAAATTGTGTATATAATTGTAATTGACACTGTTTTTTTATGTTTCAATAAAGAGAAAGTGTAAATGTTTGTTCCTTTAATAATGTGTTGTGTATTAAACAAAAATGTTGTTGTCGCATTAATAATCATTTCGTCTAAAAGATAATTTATAATATGACATAAAAGTATGGCCTCCCGTGCATTTTTGCACGGGTTAAAAACTAGTTAGGGTTAAACCTGGAAATGATAAGAATAGAGTTGAACATTGCGATGGTGATCTCACGTGGTTTTGGCCAAGGAGTTACTTGCAAATTATGAAATTATTGAAACTTCCTAGCTACTCCGTACTAGGGATGCGTTCTTGCTCATAATTTTGTAAAAGAAAATGTTATATGCAGCCCTAAGGGGCTGCATTTAAGAAGCTTAAATAAAGTATTAATTACATTAATCTTTGTGTAATTTTGTCATGAATTCCTAAATCTATACCGATTTAAGAAATGTATTTAATGCTTATATGCAACCCTAAGGGCTGCATATAGCATTACCCTTTTGTTAAGCATCGCCCACATTATAGGAAAACTGACAAAATTGCCCTTCAAAAGTTGCGGAAGGAAAAGAAATAGCCGAACGAAGAGAACCTTAAGTAGAAACGGTTCTCACCAGAAAGAACCGGTCCAATTCAAAATGGTGAGAACCGTTTTTATTGAACGGTTTCTAAATTATTATTTTTTCAAAAAAAAAGGCAGAACCATTCAATAAAAATGGTACACTGCGTTTAAATCATTTTTATTGAACGGTTAAAGTAAAAAATGATCGGAAAAAGAGAACCGTTCGGTAGAAACAATTCTCATTAAAGGAAACCGAACCAGTTAATTACAGCAAGAACTATTTCTACTGAACGATTGAATGAGTTAGGGTGCGTTTGTTTCAACTTATTAAAGTTTTCTAGTGCTTATTCAAAAAATGATCAGATTAGATAAGATAAGAAAAATTCAGATCTAATCAGATCAAATAAGAAAATTTCAAATCAGATTAGAAAAATTATAACTATAAAAACAATTATAATAAGAAAAATTCAGATCAGATCAGATTAGAAAAATTTAGATGAGATCAAAATATTTCAGACGAAACAACCACACCCTTAGTACCGTTTCTGTCGAACAGTATTCACAATAAAATAAAAAAAATAATAAAAAAGAAGCTTTATTTCCCAAATCCAGTCTTGGTACAGACTACAGTACATTCATGCGGGAAGGTGGACATGGGTAGGGGTGTGCACTTTTGGACCGGGACCGGAATTCGGACCGGAACCGGACCGGACCGGAATGGACCGGACCGGACCGGAATGGACCGGACCGGAATTTTCCGGTCCGGTCCCCGGTCCACGAAAATTTGGGATTCCGGGTTTCCGGTCCGGTCCGGTCCGGTCCGGTCCAAAACCGGAATTTTCCGGTCCGGACCGGCGGACCGGAATTCTTGTTTTTTTTTAAAAAAAAAAAGTTTTAAACTTAAAAAGTTAGAAAGTTAAAACCTCATATTTATTGCCTTTAAAATTATTGCTTTTAGAATTATTATATTTTAATATATTGAATTTATAAATATATTTAAACCTAAGAAAAAGTTTTTTTTAATAAAAAAATATAAATTCCGGTCCAACCGGTCCAAAACCGGACCGGACCGGAATTTTTCCGGTCCGGTCCCGGTCCAAAAAAAATTGGATTCCGGTCCACCGGTCCATCCGGTCCGGTCCGGTCTGGTTTTGGACCGGTGCACACCCCTAGACATGGGAAGTCAAGCATTGTCTTTGTATATCATTAACAACTGATATATATTACTATTCCCGGTCAGATGGGGCTTGCAGGTAGCGGCATGCCGGCGGTGGTTGGTAGCTATGGGTGGGAGGTGGAGGAGAGAGTAAGGTGGTTTTGGGGGTTTTTTTTTTAATTTTGAAAATCAGTGGCTGCTAGCAGGTGGACGGCGGTGGCTGCTATGCGGGGTGGCGATCGGTGGTTGTGGGTGAGAGATTGAGGAGAGAGAGGAGTTTTGGGATGAGATGATAGAGGATAAAAGAAGGGTTTAATTGGCAATTCACTCTAAATTGTGGGCGACGTTTAGTAAGAGTGTGGGCGTTATTTAGCGATTCACTTCTTTTCAACTTATCTAAACGATATAATGTTTATTTAAGAAATGCTCAGATCAGATCAGAAAAATTATCTAAGATGTGTTTTCTCGAATGCTCTCTTTGGGTCATGACTTAATATCTTTTAAAGGGATCAAAGTTTCAAGGAGAAGCCCGCATATTACTCACCTAGTCTTTGTAGATGATGTAATGATTTTCTTCCAAGCTTCTCATGATGCTGCTATTAATATTAATCAGTTAGTAGCAAAGTTTAGTCATATTTCTGGTCAAGTGGTGAATTGTGATAAATCTTCAATATAGTTCTCCCCAAACGTTGGATGGTCTAATTAAATACTCTTTGCAGTATGCGGAGGTTTCAAGATTCTCCTCTCATCTAGGGGCTCCAATCGATTTATTATATCTGTGACTAATAAGCTCAAAAATTAGGTAAAACTTCCTAACGGCAGCCTTCCAAAATTATTATTGAAGTTACCCTAGAATGATGCATGGTCCATGGATTGTATATTTATGATGGATAACTGCTAATAAAGCAGTGTAATCAATGATGTTCCTTTGTTCTTTCCCAATTCTCTGTGTTGCCAACTTTTTCGGATGGAAGACTAACACACTACTAATATCACAATTAAAGTAATTTTTAGAGTTGATGTTTTATTAACTTCTGCTCCTGGGCGAGTCTTTAACTTCAAATCAGAGAAGGCGAGCCTTTACAAGCATATTTGGAAATCAGTTCATTATCATGGTTTTGATTTATTTCCTGTTATCCAAATGCTCTCTCTATCATACTTTTATTCTACTCCTTCAGAAAAAAATAATTTTATACTGAAAAAATTGTTGAAACACTTGATATACCTATAAAGGTTACCATTCTATCTATAATATCTCTTAATGTTGATTATTTTTTATAAAAGAGAAGACACTTGGCAATGGAGGAGGAAGAAAGTCAAGTCAAGTATATCTCTTCTTCTTTTAAGTAATGATATATGATATGTCAATACCAAAAGGTGGCTTTGAGTGGCTGGAAAAACTGCCATTGCTTCCCATCTGTTCTACTTTGGAGTTGACCTGTTAGATTTCTATTTGTTTGAATATTTAGAAGAGATTCTTCTTGAGATACATTCTCTTGTGTTTTTGTTTCTTGATGTGGCTCGTATTAGTGCTGCCAGCTGGCTTTGTGGGCTGCTAGGTGGGGGCAGTGGCAGCTTTTTTGTGATTTTGGATGTGTGCTTTTGTTGGCTGGCGTGTGTAGCTGGCGAATGAAAGCCTCAAAAAAAAATTTATTTGTAAATTGATCTTTACTGACCCGGTTGTATCACAAAACCGGATCAGTTCATTCACCTAATTGATGCGGTTCTTAAAGAAAACCGCATCAGTTAATGTGATTAACTGATCCGATTTTCCTTAAGAACCGCATCAGTAAATCATTTACTGATCCGATTTTTGACCGGATCAGTAAATAAATGGGAACTGCTGCGAGTCCACCTGATGTGGACCAAAACCGTATCAGTAAGCTCGATTTTCACCGCATCAGATGGGCTTTTTTCCACTAGTGAAGGGTAAAAAAAATAACAATTTGTTTTCCTCTTGGACAAAATTGCAGAGAAAATTGTTCAATGGAATTTACTCAAGCTTTCTCAAGCGACTTAGTAAGTTTTCATCAACACCATTTTGGTTCCTATAATTTCCCATATTATTTCTTGTTATGAGTTGCCACGCTCGATTACTTCATCTATTGATGCCCTAATAACAAGGTTTTGGTGGCCTGGTATTTCTTCTAAGGGTATTCATTGGATTAAGAACTCTGTCATTCATTTGCCAAAAGGCATGGGAGGTTTGGGAATAAGAGCTTCAGATGTTATTAACAAAACCTTTCTTATGAAAAAGGCGTGGGCTATTCATACTCAACTTCATAAACTGCTTAATTAGGTTTATAATGGTATGAGTCCGTCTTTTTTGTCTGCTAAGATGGAGAAATCATCTCTTAGATCTCATTCTTGGGGTTCTAGGAGTCTTGCTCATGCCGAGGGTTTACTACGAAAATGTTGTAGTTGGAAGGTTGGTGATGGCGAAGCATTAGAGTGTTAGGTGATCATTGAGTTGACAATTTAATTCCGGAGGCCAAATCGGCCTATCACTATGCATCAAGCTCAATCAACAATGGTTAGTCAGCTTATCACTTCCTCCCCTATTCCTAAATGGAATATCCCTATTGTTCGTCAACTTTGTTGCTTTAAAGATGCACAAAATATTTTAAGCATAGAGCTCCCTCATCGGGGGAGCAGGGATCAAATTGTTTGGCATCATAATAAATCGGGTTCCTTCACTATAAAATCCGGCTATGCTTTCCTCATGGCTATACAAAGATGGTCAACTTTCTCATAATCGCCCGCATTCCCCTCTCTTTAAGCCGATTTGGCACCTTAACATTCAACTTAAATGGAGGTTGTTTCTTTGGAAGATGAGTCTGATCTATATCATCCCCCTCCATTTCAATCTTTCCAAGAAAGGTGTTCTTACTAATTTCTTTTGTCCTTTTTGTGATAATGATGATGAAGATGATATTCACTTGTTTCGCTCTTGCACGAAAGTGCAGAATATATGGAGGAATAGCTCTCTTGCTATATCTTCAATTGTAGATGAATCCATTTCTATGAGAGATTGAATTTTATCCTATATTCAACTGGTAATCAGTCAGGATGGTTATAATAGTCAAAAAGTCACAAACTTTGTGGCTCATTTATGGGGAATCTAGATTGCTCGAAATAACATAATTTTCCGAGGTGATAGTTCTTCGGAAATCCAGATTCATGTCACCATTGCAGTGGCTTCTGCTCAGCATACGAGATATGTTGAACTACATGAGCAACAACTTAGATTTCTTCATCCTCCAGAGAGGGATAGTGACAGGTCGTCTGGTTTCCTAATGGTGCATTTAGGTCACTTGACTACATGCACTGCTTCTCACATCATTCAAGTGGATGGTTCTTGGGATAGGAAAACCAAATGTGCAAGTTTTGTAACACCCTGGTAATTTTCTCTTTTCTAAAAATACTTTTCAAATATAAAACTAGAGAATCATCAAAGCATTATCGCCCGTGTGATAACGTTGGCTTATTCGTAATTTTACAATGGGAAAACATATAACTAACTTTAGAATTGAAATTTAATAAATAAAAAGACAACTTTAAAACCAATCAACAATGTTAACGTTAACTTCAACCCAAACTTAAATATAAATGTAGTATCTATAGAACTATAAATAATCAATATGCCACACAAGCTCTCCATTCCCGAACCCCATGATGCATCATTTGCACACCTATAGATGACAATGCACTAGAGAATCTGCCCACCAAGAATGGATCATCACAGGATCAATAAGGCAAAGTCATGATCAACACATACAAACAAAGCACGTAGTCAGCAAAGTTGAGTACTACATAATACTAAATAAACATTTCTAACATGATACTAATAAATATTAAGCAGGGATAAATAACAACATAACAATCTGCAGATAACTTTTACTGAACTAAACTTTGCCAATACTTTTATTACTTTAATGGAATAGTCATTGGACCGAGTTGTCTAACTAAAAACCAACCTTCCCTTTGAAAGACGAAATACGGTCGTGACTCCGTATTCCCATGACCTACGATATCGAGGAACCTTTTAAATAAAAATAGGAACAGTGATCAATCCGAACCCAGAAAAAGTCATGGCCCGCTCACCACGTACCCCAACTCCTCATTGTCCAACTTCAGACGTGCATCAGTCTAAAGTTTATTACTAACCAAGTTTCACTTTACATGATTTACCAATTATTTCTTGTTATGACACACAAGCAACACAGATAAGATATAATCAAACATTCACAACTTTACTTTTATCTTAGGATTAAATAAGTGATCATACAACTTACAATCCAAGATTAATTCCTTTTCTAATCCAATCCTTCTTAATTGTTGAACCTAGCCAACAACCAACTTACCTTTCAAGGTGTAAATTATCAACTTACCATATAAGGCCCACAATCCTCATAGAGTAGTGAAAATAATAATATAAAGGAACACATGATTCAATAATGATCCAAACCAATAAATATATTTATACCCCCATGTGAATTAATAAAACAAAGTTCCCAACCAACAAGCATGCATCAATCTTCCATACAAACATGATATAAATCTCATAATTAAATCTCATACTTAACATGTCCGCACACAGGCATAAAACATGTAAAGTCCAATCATAATAGCAATCATATATAAACTCACAAAGTTCCTATACATGATACTACATAAATTTCCTTCCTAAAATCATGATACTACATCAAAGAACACATATGTATGTATGTACCTTGTGTAGACAAATTGATAGACCATTTTAACAACTTTAGAAGTCGCCTAAAATAACCAATAAAATTTATAATCAATACTCCAAATAAATTCCAGCAACTTTAAAATACTTTAAATCTCCTTTAAAAATATTTAAAAGTTGTTTTCATCATTAAAACTTCAATTACTTATGTTCCCTAGCATAGTACTACTATACTAGTCATTAAAATCCATAAAACTCCATTAATAGCAACCTTTTTAAAATTCCAGCAACATATAATTTATTAAAATTTTCTTTAAACATACTTAAATATGCTTAAACTCGTTAGTTTAATCAATTTCATAGTTTATAACATACTATTATGATTTTCCAATCTTTAACACCCTAAAAATCCATACTTTGATGATTAAAAATCTAATTTAAACATAATAACCAAATCTGAATTTTTATTCTTTCAACA